>VWZZ01007739.1:78421-124166 GCA_013399095.1 Psophia crepitans | reverse complement strand
TTTTAATCTCTCTTCTTCCTGCCCTGGCAATCCTTTCCCACCCCCCACCCCCCCGAAGTAGGATGATGACTGTTCATATTGCAGCATGCAGCAGGGAGAAGGATGGATTCACAGGGAAATAATTCTATTTCTGTACTACAGATTTCCATTGTATAACTTATTGCAATAATTTATTCTTAGAAGTAGTAACTCACAAATTAAAGGAATAGATACCCACAGTCAGTCCCATGTAAAATACAGCATGTCAATTTTAGTTCTGAAATACTTAAAAACCTAGGGTCCTCTGTATCCCTCTGAGCTGATTTGCGATGACATGGGAAAGTAGGTCCAAACTGGGAAGCATGTCTGAAATCAAAGCAACATGCCACTGTGTTAAGTGTTGCCAACCGTGGCTGCAAAAGCGTTTGTGCAGCAGCCATAGGATTTCTGTGTAAACAACCAAGGCATGTGCCCTCTTCTCAACTGAGCTGGCTTATAAGCATCTGACTGACAGCTTGCTGCCTTTAATGAACTGGAAAACTGTACGTTTCCTGCCTCTGCAGATTTGGGCAAGTTCAGTTCTATGAGAAATCATGAGCTGCTTTCCTTGTCTTTGCCCTCTTCATCATCCCACTCCTTTCAACAGCCCACTCTGGGTAATTAAAAGGACAAAGGCTTGTTTTGCATTTCAGAAGATTTTCTTGACTCCTAAGACCTATCACTATCTTCCCTGTAGCTTTGTGTCATTCAGACAGAAGATTCAGATACATTTGGAAGCTACAAGGCCTCACTGACAAAAGCTTTTATTCCCATATGAAATGGGGTCTTCCTTTTTCCCCTTAATATATGTTTGTGTTCATTAGCAAGATGACATTTTCCACAAAATTGCATCCACATCCAGCACAAAAGCGCATTCATGACATGAACATCCTAAAATAGCCATGCTGATTGAGGACTGCTGGAGCCAATATTCACACAGTGCATAAAAAACATTTTTGCACATTATGGTATAAAGATAACTGAGCTCCCTATCCCCTAATTTTAACTCCAACTTTTTCATTCCTTCTTGTTATGGTTATTAGAACTGGGAAAAGTACTTTGATTTAAAAAAAAAAAGGGGGAGGGTGACAGTAAAGCAGTTTCCTGAGCAAGGCGTTACCAGACAGGATGTAGAGGTTGCTGCAATTCTTTCTCGCTGTGAAATTAAATTACTTTCACCTTAGAGCTGACTAGATGCTGCAACTGGTACCACTTAACTCTGTGGCAAGAATCTGAAGTTCAAATCTTGGTCCATGTTTTTGTGAATTTGCTTTTAATCTGTATTCTTCTTCATCCTTCGCTCACTTCTACAGTTTCCACCAGCGCAGAAAATAAGTTTCCAGATAGGTGTGCCTGACTTCCCTCTGGCAGTTCCTCTATGGAGCACACGTCTGCAGTGGCCCAAGTAAGGTTATTCTTCACAAGGCAAGAAAATCTGCTTCTGACACTCCTCTTGGAGATGGAGCACTTTGCACAAGAACTGGCAGAGGGCCACTGCAATCCTTGTCAACGTTCCATAGCTGCTGAAGGAGGAATACTGTTTGTGACGAAAGTTTCTGACTTTGTGCCCTGATGCAAGAGTAACAGTAGAACCTGCAGCTCTTAACAGCTACAGTCTCAAAGTCTTTGATTTCTAGCACACTGGACCTCAGAATACACAACTCTAGATTTCCCCACCCTTTTGGTAGTTTTCTAATGCTGTTCATGCATGGAAGAGACATTCCCTCCAGAGGTCCCCCGTGACATCTGTTGAAACATCTGCTTCATTTTCTATTCTGTAAAATATCCCTAAAAAAAGCACTAAAAAAACCCACCACAAAAAAATGCCTTTTTTTTTTACATTTAAACCACAACAAAAGTACACAGTACTTGTAGAACTTTTAACAACTTGTTCTCATTTTGAGTAACACAGTAACATGTTTTACAGGGAGAGGAGGGTGCACTCGAACACCAGTATGCCCAGTGTATCCTATGACATGTACTTTTCTCTATCAGTTCCAAAGAAAACATGTTACACACTATGCAAGAGAAAGTGGAAAAACGTGTATCTCATCATGAGTCCACATTTGCAACACTGCCAAACTAAACATAATCAACAGTAACCGAACACCACTGCTTTCATCATATCCCAACTTTCTTCCCTCACTTGTCCTTATTCCTTTAGCATACACAAGGACAAGAACTCAAGGACTTTTCAGCAAAGATCTGTAGCGCTCTGTGCCTCTGCTTCATCCCTAGAAATAAAACCAAACCAATCAGCATGCTTATTACACACTTATAAATCACTGAGTGATTTCTGTTTGTGACATTTTAGTACTAGTGCACTACTAATTTAGAAGTAATGCACTAATGGGAAATCATATCTGCTGATTTAATATTAGAGTCATACGCAAATTTCACAACTAAGTAAAGGGTTTGTCCTTGTTCTTATCACATCTTTTATAACAATGAATGTAGTACTTAGAAAATATCTGGGGTTTGCAGTTTTAAAAAAGTCTATTTATCCAGGGAAAAGAGAGAATGTAGAAGAATGATGCACATATTTAAACTCAGTCCATCCTAGTGCAGAGGGATCATACCTAGGCTGTGAATAGAAATAAAATTTGGTTTTTTCGTTCTATGGATGAAGGCTACTGAAAATACCACTGAGATTCCATATCCATGTCACACAGTTCATCATATAAGACCTTATCTACCAGTACTGACATAGGACAAAATTCAGCTGGTGACTTAGGAGTTAAAAACTTGTCTTATTGTTGACCTGTGCACGTAAAGGGAAAACAGGAACAGTGTAAGCTGGCGTAAGCAGGTTAGATGAAGAAACAGCTTCTCAATAAAACAAGTGTTTTAAGAATAGGAACATTAAAAATTACTATAAAAAAACATTTTTCAAATAAAGTTCAGCACAGTAGAGCTTAGAAAACAATGCTTCCTGCAGCTAAACAGGTTTTTACACTGTTTTCCAAACTACATTCTTGCTTTTCTAGATCTGCCAAACCACCAAGTTTGACCTGGACCACATAGGTTTCAGCCATTTTTTCAGGTACACAAAGTAAGGGCAAATCCATAAAAAACCCACTTGTGCTGCAGTTGCACCACCTGAACACAGCCTCTTTTGGGGACATCACACCAGGGGACATGCTCCAAATACTCTAGCTACCCGAGCAGTTGCAGTTCAAAACAGTTTGAGGATCTCTGGGCACCGAGCAGAACAACTCTTGTACAAACCACGTGCCAGCTCCCCAGGACACAGCTCACAGCAGGAGACATGGCCAGGTGCTACCGGGACGCTGGTCCACACAGATCCAGAGAGTCTATTCCTTTGTACCGCCTCGTTTAGTTCATGTTACTTTACTAGTGAACATTTCAAACTCTTCACCCTCACATAACACTGTTTTGAGGATCAGAGAGTTCAAAGCAAGGTGCGTAAGGCAGACACTTCTCCACGCTCATCAGCACTGTGCTATATAGCAAATCTAAATGACAAGAAAAAGCAAGCAACAAGGTCTGCTGGGAAATCTTGGCCTTTTTAAACAGCCAAAAGTGCTTCTATTTTAAAACTTAGCAATTGATATACCTCTTCTCTTGATTTTGAAAACAAGATGTTTTGAAACAGCCCCAGGAAGAGCAAGTTACAGGCAGCATAAGGAAAACAGTCATAAGCACAAAACTATGCACTATTCCATCCCTGTAAGTGTAATGCATGCATTTTTATCCCCAAATTCCCAATGAAACTCATTTGCAAGTGCTACCTCTCTCTTCCAAAACAGTATTTCCTATTATAGAGCATATAGATTTCCAACAATTAGGATCAAGAAAAAGAAGGGAGAAGTAATTTTGTTATTTTTCAAGTTCTGATGATAGAAAAATTCTGAAGAGAAACTTGTTGAGCTGTACCTCATTTCTAACACACCTACCCTTATTAAACTGATGCAGGTGTTAAGTAGCTGTTTTATTCCCAAGCAACTGTTGAGCTCAAACAAATCATGGTATTACCATACTATATAATTTAACAAAGCTTTTCATTTTCTAAATTAACATTCTTTATTAACTTCACTGAAACAAACTTTTTTTCTCAAAGAAAAATTCTGTTTTAACTATTAAGCATCATAATGAGTAAAGCATCATAATACAATATGAAGTAAAATATTAATTATATTGCAAGTTTCCCTAATAATTATTGTCAACAAATCCTTAAACTAACCTGGCAGGATTCTGAAACCTTAACAAAGGCAAATGCCAACTAATACATTCTGACAAGTGGTAGACTGGAAGAAGAATATTTTCAAATACTGCGAGAAATAAGAGGCCACATAAACTGTTGTGTAAATAGCTGTATTTCAGAATGCTTTACATAGTAAAGAGCTGTCAAATGCAGAGATTATCTCTTGAAATACCATTTAATAGATCTATTAGTTTGATGCATTTGATTTTTGCAATAATTTACTTAATACTGCTGTATAGATCTCCTGGGTCTCTCTGTTCTGGGGTATTTGTACACAGCACACTGGAATTTTAAATTAACTTCTGTTTTAAACACATCCTTTTAAATATACATTTATGCAAGTTAATTTTTTTTCATGCTGCAGCTTGACATGACATTCCATTTGCTTGCCTTCTTATATAGAAGAGCTATTTTAAAATCAAAGTTCTTGCCTTGATTTTTAATGAAGTATATAGTTCAAAAAGCAGTAAAATCCAGGGTTCACAAAGAGTCCAAGTGATTGTTCAACTAGATTTTCTTGACTTGACATATTTTGTCTGTACATACAAGGGGGAGGATTGAAGTACCAAAGACGTTATCTTATTTTTATCAGTAGAAGCAGAGAATATTCAGCCACTGCTTTCAATATCATTCAGAATGACACTGTAGGCAGCTGCAGTTGTGTTGTGCAACTGCATCCTGCTTTTTGGGATAGATTTAAATTCAACCACACAATTTTGTTTTCAATTTTATTACATTTGCTCTTATTTGTAAGCTGACATAAAACAAAGAACTATGATGAGCTTATCCTGGGAAACACAATGTTAGAGCCACCCACTAGAGTATTTCTGAATATATTTGCAATATTACGGCTCAGCGAAAATATTAAGCAAAATGGTTGTATGTTATACCCACTGAAGTAGACATGATTTGGTATTAAAACTTATGATCCTGAATAAAATCTTCAGAGACAGCAAATCCAGAAATGACTTCTGGATGAACTGAGGAGAAAGACACAATTAACAATATAATAAGTAGAGGGGCTAAAAGGGCAAGGTAAAATGATGGAAGAGGAAAGTGTACAGTATCCATGCCACTTAAAATGCTCAGTGAGACACAGGAATGACCTACAATAACACAAGACAGTTCAATTTAACTGTTCTTAACATACATCAGGAGCCTGAGAAATGATCTAATTATGCCAATTGTGCTACACAATTGTTTCGGAAGAGCTGGTGTCTTTATGATAAACATTGGAGGCTAGGATGGCTGAAACTCCAACATGCAAGCTGCCTTTTGAAGTGAGAGGACAAAGATCTTGCACTTCCCCCCCACCCCTTTTTTTTGTTACATTTGTAGGTTACTGAATTATTCACATCATGAATAACATAAGGAAAAAACCCAACAGATCAAGTTACTTTGTGTAAGAGTGATTACACAACACACAAAAGGTGTAAATGGAAAAGCAAAGAGGCACCTGCACAGAGCTGTCCCCGCAGCCGCCTGGGGGGGTTCTGCGGTAGAGCCCACTCTGCCTACCCCCAGCGAGTCCACCCACGTCGGTGGTGGAGTTCATCTCAAAACTGGATAATCTGCCCCGGGTTAATCAAAAACAGGTCATAGCAAGGCGTGACATACAAATACCATTTTATGTCACTCAAAACACGGGTAGAGACACGCAAGGATTGAGTGGGAGGGGGAAGACTTTCAAGAACAGTCAGCATACAATATTTAAACTTTTCTTTTAGTACTCTAGCATCCAAACAGAAGTAACATTTTGTTCTCCTGAAGACTATCTGAAACTGTTCTTTAATGACTATCACCCTTTATCTAATATTTATAGACAGCATTACACAAACTTTGTCAACAGAAAATGTTCCTGTTACTTTAGAAGTTTTGTTTTGATTGGGGTGTTTTGTTTGTGGGGTTTTTGTTGTTGTTTGTTGGGTTTTCTCCATTAAAACCACTGAAAATAACGTAAGCAACAATTATTTGATATTTGATTTTGATACAATAAATTCATATATGTAGTCCGGTTCAGGAAAGAAATGAACACAATTTCAGAAACTCAGTATTAAGACTGATTTCCACACACTCCCCCCATGTTTGTGCTAGTTAAATGCTCATCCTTAATTACAGAAATGCACATTGTCCCTAGGCAACCTGAAAAATGATTGATAATCACATTTACAATTTGTTCAAGGGTTCTCCTTTATAATTAACCTTCTAACAGCAAGTACAGTACATATTAGACATATACTACCATGATATTTGCTTTTTGACTTACATGAGGCCAGACCTTAAATTATCTCACTGACATAAGATTATGTAAAACAGTTCTGCAAAACATTCTTTTTCTGAAAGATTTTTTTTTAAAAAAATCTACCAAGTAATGTGATCTGTAAATCTCTAAAAAAGTGACAGTTTTATTAACTTTTTTAAACTACCATTTTGTTTGAAAACACTTTGGTTTACCTTAAGTTAAAAAGAAAAAAGTATTTATTACAGGCTCAGTAGAATTCATTGAAGATTGTTTCAGTTATAAGACTGGGAATTGTGTCTTTACCCTCTTCGTATGTCCCAGATGATTCCCCAGCTACACATGCCATCAGCTAGTCAAAAAAAAAAAGTCTGTTTTTTAAAGTTTCACAATGGAGTTTGAGGCCTCAATCATCTATATTTGACTCTAGAAGGACAGGTCCCAATCAATGTGGTTCACCTTGTCCAGTCAACATTTTAAACGTTACTTATAGTATTTGACAAATAATGCACAAGGCCTCCCACACTTCTGTTGGCCGGAACTGGCACATAGCTGCAGACCGTTCCCACCACCCTACACGTGCTTTGCTCACACTTAGTCACAAGTGTGACTTGCTTTCAATGGCAATCCAATGAATATTCAAGAGAAATCAACTAATAGTCACCAATTTTTTTTTCCTTTCAGAATACATGCCCATTGTGCAAAAAATTGGAAACCAAACCTCTATATACAATCATCTCCCTTGTTCATTGACTATAGAGAAGGTCTGAGAGTTGCCCAAAGCATGCAGGTTCTTTCCAACAAAAAGCGAGGGAGAATTGCTACCATAATTGGACTAATTTGTCGATCTTGCAAGAATAAAAATGATAAGTTATGGAATTCTGCAAGTCACAATAAAACAAAAGTTACTCAAACTATATGAAAAATTGTGCTTCTTACTCATGCCAGTTTCTCTAGAAAGACCAAGTTTCAAGACCCTTATTCTTACAAGTAGCACCTTATACATGGAATTTGGAAATACTTCAAGGATAAGGTGTTATTCAGTGGAAATAAAAGCATCAGGTTTAGTTCTACTTCAACACTAGCTTTAAGTAAAAAGACAGAGAGGGGAAAAACATATTTATGCTGTCTGAAAAGAATAAACAAACTGCTTCAGAGTCACAGGTCCCTCAAAAAAAAAAATCCAACAGGGAAATACTTTTCAGACAGTATTTAAATAAAAATGAAGACCCCACACACTCTTATGTAAGCACTCGCATTGTTGAACAAGCCCCAGAATGATTTTTCAGGGACTGAGCAGATTTCCGTATTCTTACAGGATTTTACCAAATTAAGCCGTAAGTATATGAACTAGTTGCTACGAACGTTAAACACTTAGAACTGTTAAAGCAAATACAGCACACAGTGACACGCCTGACATTTGGTCTCAGGGATGTACTGTTTTATCCTGTACATATTTCAAAGACTGTTTCATTTTTGAAATAATAAATGTTGTCATTTTTATAAAAGTCCTGATACAAAATACAACCATAAAAGATTTTTCCGGTCTTAAATTATGTTTAAAAGCTTATTTCCTTCCTAATGTTCCAGTGGAATGACTTTTTGGCAGAACTAGCTGGAAAGTAGAAACCAGATCTAAATGCAGAGTTTAACCCATTTATTCCTGATCTGAAATTAATATTAACATTTCTAAAAATTTGAGGTCTTCCCAAAGCTGTAAGTTACAGAAGTAAACCTTCTTCTATTCACTTAGTTTGCCTTTCAGTATTTATTCTCCTGAGAAATTCAGGGGAGATTAGTTGAGAAACTAGCCAAAGAGTCCAACTTTCCTTCTTTTCCTCTCAGCTGGTTGATTTGTTTCTCAGTATGACTCTCATTCAGCACTTTTCTGTGGGAAAAATGACTCCTGGCCTAATTCTGTAGTGCACATTGATGGGCACTATCTACTGCAGCCCTGTTTTAAGAACTGTATGTATTTAATTCTAGCTCCTCTTTCCGCATTTATCAAAGACATGTAAAATATGCTCTGTTCCATAACTTGAGCTGATCACTGACCAGGGCATGAAGCAATTGGCCTATGACCAAATTGGAAAAAAAATTGGAATTAATTAATATTTTTCAGTTTGGTACCATACTCCACAACAAAAGTGAAGATACCTGAAGTTTGAATGAAATCAGAAGTGCCAGCAAAAGCATGTGCAACATGTTAATAGAAGACGCTCACAAAAAGAATATAAAAACACACAAAAAGGAAAAAAATTAACCCAAACCCAATCCAGCACTCCCCAGAAAACAGAAAGTAAAAAACCCCAAACCCATCCAAACTCTTGGTCAAAACTTACTTTCTCTTCAGAAAAGCATTATCTTTCTTGTGGGATATGAAAAAAAAAAAATCATCACAATTTTACACTAACTCCCATTCCAGAAAACAGCCTCCACGGGATTAAAATGTCAAACAACTGAATGGTTCCTTAACATTATACATGAGTGAGAAGAACTTTTGCTCTGAGTGGGACAGCTCACTTGTATAAATCCCAGCTAATGTCATTACTGTTTATAGACCCTTATTCTACAAAGTCAGTTAATAGCTCGGTGTATCAGCTTTATTAGTGCACAGCAACTTTATCTACCTCCTTCACCAGCTATATTCATTCCCACAGTGGTGTATTTCACTCTAAGTCACTTACAAATTTCCAAAAGACAATGCATCCCTCCTCCTAACCAACTGTTGTTTCCACATTACAAAGGAGTAAAAAATATAAGTTGTAAAAAACAAATAAGCAATATAAATTATTAAAAAAAATAATCAATTTTCTATACAAGTATTAGCTGAAATGCACCCAGGATTTTGCAGATTTTTTACACGGAGGCTCTGCAGCATTTCTTGGAACTGTTTAGCACAGGGATCTGTAATTCTAAGCAAATGTTTTGCCATTAATTAGAAATTAAGCCAAAGCTCTGCTGTACAGCTTCCATCACACAAGGCTGTCATTTGTTTATTTTGAATTATATGTTTGTAGCTTTACAAAAAGAGGTTGTCTTGTCTTTCTGTAGAAGTAGTATTAAAGAGGCAAAACAGAAGTAGCAATGATGAGCTTCCACAAAGACAGTACGGTAAAATACCCATCAGGTTACTGTACGGTGTTTAACTATTCAGTGCACAGTAACTATCACCTTTTCTGCCCTCAGACAGTAATCTGGGGAAAGGAGACCTGAGCTCCTTTCCCTTCATGCAGATTTAATTTGGACACCCTTGCTATGCCAGAAAGTTGAAAGTTAAATTTCTTTTCTGAATTGCACCTTCAAGGAAGCACATACAACGGGTTATTGCCTTCATAGCTGGTGTAAATTCTCCCCAGCTTCATTTGATCTTTTTTTACGTGTTCCCACAACAACGCAACTTACCAAAAGCATTGCAAGCTCAGCGAAGTTCACACATGCTACTGATGAATTTCAATTTGCATCCTTTTGTCAAACTTGGCTTTACTGTTTTAACTAATAATATCTAAACACCCTACAGATGGAGGGTGGACAACAAAGAGCACAGCTCTGAAAGCTATGGAAATGCTTGAGGATAACACAGAGAAACCATTTATTTCAGTAAAATTGATTCCTGGCAGAAACTATTATCTTTAGTTCTGTAAATATCATGGACATGTGGATATGTGTATGGATGAACACTTGTAATAATACTTACTTAACACTTTAGAGCATCCATGTGATTTCTATAAGACTCATATGTTATCACTGTAAATCCCTCCTGTCATATAGGGTCATGTAATTAAAAAGCTCAAACTACTTAAATCGCAATAGTCAAATAAAAGGGAAATCACAGAATACTCCATGGCTAGTGGCAGCTGTAAGTGTCTTCAAACAATACTCTATTCTAGTTAAAGCCACACACATTGACAGAAAACAAATTATTTCTGTACATATGATTTTCAGCAATTACTTCACACATTTCATGATCATTTCTCCATTTAATTACTTTCCTTGGGGACTGCCTTGTATTACAATACTTCATATTCTATTTCATTTCAGAGGATTTTGAAAGGGAGGCCTCTTCCATCATTAAGTTTCCCACTTTTAGTACTGCTGAAAGAGCCTTACCAAGGGAAGTGACAAATACAAAGACATTTTCTTCTAGAAAAATAAGTATCACAAACCTTACTAACTGATAATGAAATTCACTTCTACACTGCACTCAACTAAAAGCAGCTAGGCAAGTGAATAACATAGAAATCCACTGTATCATATTTTATTATTGAAATCCACCAAGAAAACATTGAGCATGTGCTGGTAAATGCATATATAAGTTACATAAAATTATGTGCTGCATTATCATGGCATATTTATCCATGGCACTGTAATTAATAACCAGCTGTCAACATACTGGAGTGGTTTTGGAACACATTAAACATAGGATGCTTAAATACTTTTAACTTTTTTGTGAACATGCTTCTTTGAACAAGCAGATTTTTTTTACATAAGCATTATATTATTATGAATGCCTGAAAAGGATTAAGAGGCTTTCTTGAAATGCAGAGACCCAGTGGATTTCATCTGCTATGCAGGACGCCAGCACTGTTCATGGGCGTCTCAGGTTTATATTACATTCATTATCTTCAAGCACTGCTAGGTGTTGACAGTTTTAACTGCCTTCATTGGAACGACGGCCCCTGCAAAACTGAACACGAGCAGAATTTACGATTTACTGCCCATCTGTCACGGCTGAAAGTCAGCCCTTCAGAAATGCGCGTCACGGCACATCTCCCCTGACTCTTCTGGGGAAGATGCAAGTGGAGAATCCGAGCCAGGAATGGGAGGGTAAGGGGGCTGGGGAGAGGACCTCCAGCACTCCCTGTGAGCTTTAACTGAATGGCCACGCTCACCTCACTGCAGGAGACCACACCACCTCCCAGGCACCAACATATCTTAGTAAGAGGCTTACAAACAGCTTAAACAGAACATAAGTCTGTGCCTCAACTTGCTATTGCTGAGGAGTCAGCATGAAGTGTGTACTTAAATAAAGATTTCCAAGAGTAGAAGCATGGGTGAAACTGGGAGAGATTCCTTGGTTGGCGATACGAAGATGTTTAAATGATCGCACACTTTGTCACTGTCCTAAAACCCAGGAACACTTTCCCCTTATATTTTACTATTAAAAGTAATCCAACACTCCAAAGTATTCTTAAGACTTTTTTAATTTCTCCTCCCCATCAAGAACATAAGCTTTGTCTGTGGACCACATCAGGTTTTTTTCAAAGCATGTGCAGCTATTTTAAAAGCACGTTTCTCTCATTTTTTCATTATACTATTATTTTAAATTGCATTAAAACAAAGAAAAAAATTGTAAGGGTCAAAAAAGTCACACTTGAAATAATTGCCTGCTGGTGCCAGTATGTTAACTATTATGCTGTTATTAATTGATTTCTATTAACTGATTTGCTATCCTACCAAGTTATATAGTGCAACCACAAAATACTGGATTGCTTATACAGAGAATTTCACTCGCGCATCTTTATCAACTACTGTTTATTGCTTTTTTAAAAGAAATATTAAAATAGTGAACTAAAGGAAATAAATCAATATTTTAATACAACAGAAAATGGCATTGTGCTGTTCCACACCACAACCCCCCACTATCCATCCTTTGCTAGTGAAATTCGTTGACAAAGAATGAAGTATAATACTTAAAACATTTTTCTGCGTGTTGTTTAATCTTAAGTCAAGCTGATAGCAAGAGACAAAAGTCAAACAACAACCTGTAAAACAAAGAAATTACAGTAGATATCTATAGCATGCATTGTTGTATTTCATTTTTTATGACACATAAGTGAAATAAATAAAAGCTTTGATGTTTGCTCTTGAAAATAATCCTTTGAAAGGTTCCTTAACGCTCTATTCCATTCTGTTATCATCTTAGAAAACTCCCACATAAGTGTACACAAGGTAAGTAGCTTTGAAGTTAAAAGAAAAAGTCATAGCCTATGTTAGGCATTTGAGTAACTGATTAAGTGGAACCCAGAAATATGATCCTGTGAAGGCTTATACTTATGCTTAACTTTCCGTAATAAACATACGCTTACTGCTGGGCTGCTCACAGCATGCACCAAATCAAACATTCACACAGGTCACCACCAAAATTTTGCTGTACCAAATTCATTTTAAACCTGAAGCTATGAGTGAAGAACAGTATTGTATTGAAGAAGTCACAGATACACAGCTGTCTTAGTTACTGAATCTACCACACAGAAATTAATTAAAAAGATGGAATAACAGCAAGGCTTAGTGGCTGCTGGAAGAGGTAGAAAATGGGTTATTTTCATCACTCATTAAAAAAGTTCTGGAAGGATGGTGTTTAATTTTAAGCTATGGACCAAAACCTACATCAAGGCAGATGTTTATGCTTCAATTTGGAGGACTAAAGGATTTGCATTCCATAATTGTGAGCAGGAATGAAAGTCATCAGGTCAGTGGGAAGATTTTGCATAAGCCTAACAGACAGATCACTTGTGGCAGAAGAAGAAAAACATCCCAGTGGTTCAGACAGTCACTGGTCCATTTAGCCCCGTATTCCGTCCCCAGCAGCAGCAGCAAGGGGAAAGAGGCACTGAGGAAGCACACATGGCAACGACCACTTTCTACAGTTCACCTCCCTCCCTCCCATGATGATGTGCAGCTTTAGAACTTCCCTACTTGCTGTGTCAGGAATGCTTTCTTTATCCATTTTACACCCATATCCTGCAAGTTTTGAGTCCATTGTGGTTTTCATGACACAAGATTTGGCAAATAGCAATCCACTCTATTGTTGTAATGTTCCCTTGGCATTTCCAAGTTCAAAAACATGTAGGCCTGGTTTGGATTATTCTTTCCTTCAATGCACTACTTACGTATTTGTGGTGGCTTGATCCTGGCTGGAGGCTCCTGCTCTACCACTGCCCTCCTCAGCTGGACAAGGGAGGGAAAAATTAAAAAAAAAAGGCTCATAGGTCAAGATAAGGGGAAGGAGAGATCACTCACTAATTACCATCATGGGCAAGGCAGACTCAGCTCAGAACAATTAATTTAATTTATTACCAATCAAGTCAAAGTAGGATAATGAGAAATAAAATCAAATCTTAAAACCCCTTCCTTCTTCCCAGGCTTAACTTCACTCCTGATTTCCCTACCTGTTCCACCCAAGTGGTGCAGGGGGACAGGGAATGGGGGTTGTGGTCAGTTGATCACACATTGTCTCTGCTGCTCCTTCCTCCTCAGGAGGAGGACTTCTCACACTCTTCCCCTGCTCCAGCGTGGGGTACCTCCCATATGAGACAGTCCTCCACCAACTTCTCCAATGTGAGTCCTTCCCACAGGCTGCAGTTCTTCAAACTGCTCCAGCGTGGGTCCCTTCCACAAGGTGCAGACCTTCAGGACCAGACTGCTCCAGCATGGGTTCCCCACAGGGTCACAAGTCCTGCCAGCAAACCTGCTTTGGCGTGGCTCATCTCTGTGTGGCCACAGGTTCTTCCAGGAGCTTGCTCCAGTGTGGGCTTCCCATCAGGTCACAGACTTCTTTGGGTGTCTCCACCTGCTCCAGAATGAGGTCACCAACCTACAGCCCATGGAAATCTGCTCCACTGTGAACATCCATGGGTTGCAGTGGGACAGCCTGCCTCACCATGGTCTTCCTGGGCTACAGGGGAATCTGTTCCAGCAACTGAAGCATCTCCTTCCCCTCCCCTCCTTCACTGACCTTTGTGTCTGCAGAGTTGTTTCTCTCGCATATTCTCACTCTTTCTGGCTGCATTTGTGCAGGGTTTGGTGTTTTGTGTTTTTTGGTTTTTCTCCCTCCCGCAACTCTGTTATCCCGGAGACCCTATCACCACTGCTGATGGACTCAGCCTTAGCCAGCAGTGAGTTTGTCTTGGAGCCGGCTGGCATTGGTTCTATTGGACATGAGGGAAGCTTCTAGCAGCTTCTCACAGAAGCCATCCCTGTGGCCTTTCAGCTACCAAAACCTTGCCACACAAACCCAATACAATATTTTTCTTTACTAAAATGATCTGCTGCCTTTTTGCCCACTCAGTTTTGTGAAGCGCCTTCTACAGTTCTCCAGCATCACCACAGCATTTTACCACCCAAAAAACCCCAAAAGCTCAACATCATCCATAAGTTTAGGGATTTTACTTTTTCAGCTCTTCTTCACATCACTGAAGAAGATACTGATCAAAACATGTCCCAGCATAAATCCCAGTGTGAATCCCCGTGACTCTTCTCCAACCTGAAAATTTATTATTGGCCCCCATCTCTTTCCTTCCTGCCCCTTAACCCATGAAAGCACCTTTCTTCCAATTCCATGACAATTTGGATTCCAGTGTTTGGTGTGGAATCACAGGGTCTTTCTGAAAATCCAATGAACTTATGTCCATGGGATCCCCTCCCCTCCTTCACACAGTATACACATACAAGATCCTCGCTGAATTTCCCTGTACTGAAGCTGTGCTCACCCTCTTCCAAAAGCATTTAGCCACATTCTCACTGATCTTATCCTTTACCACAGGCTCTACCATTGCACCATGGATACAAGTCAGACTTACTCCTCTCTAGCTTCCAAGATGGCCACTTCAGCCCTTTTCGTAGATGGGAGCCATCCTGGCAATCTGCACAGTGGCTATCCAAAATGGGATGCTACTCAACTTGGCCAGCAGCTCAGCACTTATGCGTGTCACAGTCTTGTCCCTTCAGTACCCTTTGGTGAACGACATCTGGTCCTGGTGAACTGTTAACACCTCATCTGTTCAGTCTCACATTTTCTCCATATTCACAGCAAATTCAGCTAGTTTCCTACTAGGGCGATTAGTACATGAATTTGAAAGTAGTTGGAGATGTAGCCATATAATGAAAAGGAAACTATGCAATGCAAACAAGGTTGTTGCTGGTGTTCTTCAGAGATCAGTCCCAAGACTTCTCATTTAGTATTTTCCCCAACATGAAAAAAGGATCGAGCAGAATTTGTGAACACCAAAGCAGAAGAGGTTCACCAGCCTACAAAAAGTTCACTCTGACACAGAACTGAATGGTCTTGAGGATTAACATATAGAAAAGGGACAGCTATAACACTTCAGAGTGCAAGGTCAGTTTGTATCAAAAAATTAGAGGAGGAAAGACCCGAGTATATACATCAAACTATAATTAACTGTGAGTGTCAGCAGGACAATACCACCCACAGGTAAAGCAAATATAATCCAGTGATGGATCAACAAGGTATATACAATGGAAATATTCAATTTCAGCTGAAACAAATCAAATTCATGCATACAGGACATTTATGTTAAGACAGAAATAAAAGTTTAACCCCATCTCAGAAGGACTTGCTTTGATCTGTGCTGGAGGCAAAGAACAACCAGTCTTAGAGCTTTTTCATCACAGCAATACTGAGAGCCCTACTCAATCCTTAAGAGAAAATACCAAAACCAAACTTTATAGAAAAAAAAGATAAATTTCACTTTATATAATAAACCAAATCCCCTCTTTTATTTTACATACTTTTAAACCATAAAGATTGATGTCATTGGAGACAGCTTTGTCTGATTGAATTTAAAAATTATATTAACATTGTAGATAATTAGGAATATTAATGATACTTATAACATAATAAAATATAACCTTGCAGATAATTATATTAACCTTGCAGATAATGAAAATAATTAGTGTTTGCAAAGAGCCATGAGCTGGCAAGCACTATATATAACACTATATGCGCACACATATGCTACATGTTACTATTTTTAGTAACTGCCAGCTATTCTCCGCAAGAAAAATGAAAAACTCAAGAAAAACCTGACTGCACAAGGAGGTATTCTTTTTACTGGAAAGAAAACAAGACAGTGGCACAGGAAAACTGTTTTATTTCCAGATCTTCAATTGATCTAATGAGCACATTCAGGTGGTTTACTTTGCTACTATTCCTAAACTTCATCACCTGTCAAATGGTACTTATTTCCATTGTAAAACACTTGAGATCTACTGATGAAGGCCTCTACATAATGAAGTACTTTTATTTTTCAGTTTGCTAAGTAGGCATCTAGGTCAAGAGATTACAGATCTACAGATTAAAGGAACAAAAAACCCTGATCATATGCAATATTAAAAAGTATTCCCATAGCCTTGAGAGTATCACTGCTGAGATAATGCAGATTAAAAATCCAAAGCCCTACTAAAATAATTGTTCCCACTTTGTACAAAAAAGCTTTTTGTAGGAAAGTGATTAATTTATTCCAAAAATCACCTATAGTTTTCTTGAAATAAATTAATCTCTCAGTTCAAGTCAACTAAATATAAATTTAGATTTGTGTATATTTAACTTCAGAAATATGACTGCACAGGTTGGAAAACTGAGAAACTTACTAACTATGAACTGGCCCTTTCTCAACTCCCATGAACCCCGAACTGCTGCAGCATTAAACACTAACTTGAAACCACTGATACTTAGCAACAATGTTTTAAAAAAAACCCACAAACAAACAATGCTATCAGAAACAAAAGCCAATTGTAAGCACACAGCAAAGTAGTTTGTAATTATGTTTTACAGAACTACTGTCTTCCCATCTCTGGGGAGATATTACTAAGTCTCCTTACTTGACAACACACACACAAAGGCATTTTTGTTGATTATACTATTTTATTTATGCTCAGGTTACTCTATCACTGAAAATATTGTGTATAACACTCAAAACCTTTACATTCGCTAAGTGAGAAAAATAGCTTTGTCATCGAGAGGGATGGAAACACGAAGCCAAACGACAGGGTGGGTGGGGTGAAAAGGAGGAGCAGATAGCAACTGGGAGGCCACCAGCCAGCTCATCCTCCATCATTGCTACCTGCCTGAAGGGGGTAACAGGAAAATTCTGCTGTTGCTTCTGTATACCCCAAGAAAGATTAAAAAAATTGTGTCGCTTGGCACAATGGCAGCACCAGATGCAGACTATATCTCAGGACAAACCATCCTGCTCCGTACATTAAGAATCAGCCAAAAAAGATTTCCAGAGGAAAACTGCAGGGCTGCTGAATGAAGGACAGGAGTAGCAAGGAGGAAGGTCCCCATTTCCCTTTATCAGTAGCCAGCATAGCTTTCAAGACAGGAAAATTTAGTCCCAGTTCTTATATTCATCAGCTCTATCCTTCTGAACTGACCTTTTTTTCTGTTTCATAGTTCAACTTGCCTGTTCAGATGGTAACTCCAAGCGACAGTCTCCTTAGCACATTCATAAACCAGCATGGCAGCAAGTGCTAACCCGATACAAAGATAATTCCCATTAACAAATAACACGACACTCAGTACCAAACCAGCGCTTTTTCAGCTTGCCACCTCAGGTCGTAGATCCTGTAGGCTAAACTGGAGCCTGGGTGATACCTAGGGATGGAATAATAAATTCAGCAAATATCCATTAGCTTGCAGGTCAATTTTTTACCAGCGGCCTCCCAAACCACTCACTGTTGACTGAACTCGGTACACTAAAATTATAAAGGACATGAGAACTATCTAAGATTTACTGCAATAAAACACTTGCCGGCAGTAATGCTACCTTGACTAACGCTGGGGGGTTGGGCGCTTTTTGTTGGGTTTTGTTTCGGTTGGTTGGTTTTGCTCGGTTTTTTGGGGCTTTGTTTTTGGGTTTTTTTTTCTTTTTGAATAGCACTCAACTCCCTTTCACTGATTACTTCAGATCTGTTCAAGATCAGAATATAAACCAATTCTCCTCAGAAAGTTTCCCATGAACAACTGATCCACACTTTCACCTCCAATTCCTCCTTCTAACATCCTCAAAAACTTCTGTCTTCTGAGAGCTACTGCTTCTGTTTGAACAACCAACACACTATGTGCAGATGATAACATAAATTTTGCTCTTATTAACTCTGTGAAGCTCTGGGACTGAAGCAGTGCAAAAGAAATTTAAAAATGCATAAACATACATTACACAAATTCATATTAAACATCCCATTAAACTGCAGTTATGCATCTATTTTCCTGACTCCAGCTCCAGGACTTTAATCACTGCCCTTCATTTGTTTAAAGATGGGAGGAACACTGCAGTGACTTTTAATTCTCTAATAAAACCTGTAACACTTAAAAATTATAGTAATTTTTAAAAAAGCAATGTCCACTTCAATAAACACTCCTAGTGTTGGTTTTTAAGATTCAAGAAATAATCTCCCTTCCCAAATAGCTTTCTTTTTCATACATACAGCAATGAGGAGGTCAAACAAGTCCGCTGTTGAGAAGATTTTATTTTTTTTCAGTATAGAATTTAACTGCATCCATTTATCTCTGTTACAGCCCTTCTGTCATCTGTGACATATGATATTTCTTGAATTCAACATCAGGAGATGGCTTGTTTCATATATTACCTCTTTATGCTGCTGTACATGAATTCCAGTCACTGATATTTTACCACTAGGAAAAGAATCTTCTGATTTCCAGACACAGAGGGAGACTAATGACAGAGCCCTCAGCAGGACACTGCATCTCCTCGACACCAATCAGAGATTACATTTCCTGCCTTCCACTGCAGCAGGAAAGCACCGGCTGAGCGGTTCAGAGGAGATCCAAGTAGCTTAGAAAAAAACCCAGAGCGAATCACAACTGCCTACTGGACACAGCAGTCGCAAAGGGCTGGATTAGCATGCAGAGCAGGAGGAAGATGCAAGTTATTTATTAACTCAGTCATCTGGGTGCCTTACTAAACAACTGGAGAGGAGGCAAACAAGACAAAATATGATAAAAATAGTGTTAGAGAGAAAGCAAATCCCCCTCTCCTATTTCAAAGACTAAATTGATTTGCACAGCTATTCAAATATCAGTGCTCTTAGACTAATGATACAACTCCTCTGCTGTCTTATCTCACATGGATTGCCTAGAGGGACAAAAGGATACAAGAGTATGTATGCTACCCTACATAAGAAGGGCAAAGGTTGGAAAGACAAGGGCCTGAGACCTTCAGCCAAACAGCCTTCTGAACAAGAAAAGGTCATCATCTTGTCTGGACAAATGGAAATCTTGAGAGAGGAATCATTCTTAGGTTGGGCAGCACTCCTTCATAGCATGTCAAAGGTAAACATCTGCAACAAATTATCAAAACTGACATATATAAATGTTAGAATCTCATTCCTGAAGCAATCAAGATGAAGAAGAAGAACATGTAGAGATTCTCTGTAAATCACCTACTGTAGTCAGCTTGATGGTATAAAGAAAAGCAGTATAACTTGAAATGTTGCTCTAACTAGAGAAATTTGATAGGATGGAAATCTCATAATTTGAGATCCTATAGAGCAATCAAGGTCTGATTTAATTTCAGAGTTGTACAAACATAACAAGACCAGTTCTGTGTAAACCTTATGTGATGCATTCTATGTGCTAGCTGCAGTAGAAACCTAGTTTGGTGTGTATGAAGACAGAGAGACCATGGGGAAGAAAGCTGCTAGCATTCATCACAGATTGGAAGAGGATCTGGAAGGAATCAATTGCAACAAATGGTGATCAAAATGGGTTTAGGTTGTCAGCAAAGAGACAATCAGTCATGCAATGCCAAGACCAAGTAGAATACTGATATACAAACCTTAAGGGTAGAAACAAACACACAAAGCATGTAGCTCTGCTTTAGAAGATTCCAGTTATCTAAAGCAAGTCAAATAGTCACTTTCTTACCTGACAGCATTTAGCTATCACTGTTCAAACATGCAGCAAGGATAACAGTTTCAGGCTGTATGGCAAGCCACAGCTTTATTTAATTCCCATAATATGAAACACTTTCCCAAAAAGCAACCATAACCAGGCACACGCAAGGTTTGGCACTTTAGCACAGGATGCCTATAGTAACCTACACTTCCATCTTGGCCTTCTTTGTATTCCCTTTACGCTGCAAAATTTCCTTCTCAGTTTCCAAAAGAGATGGGATTAACTTCTAATGATTCTCCTGGGTGGCCCGTCATACCCCTTACTTCTGCCTCCCACATTCCTTAGCTTGCAAGTCTTGCGTGAGCACCAAGTAATATTTTTTATTTCCAGAAAAGAATCTCATCATTTCCATAGAGGGTAAAAACAAGATAAAACCAACCTCCAAACACAACATATTAATTTACTGTGAGGGTGGTGAGGCACTAGAACAGGTTGCCCAGAGAAGCTGTGGAGGCCCCATCCCTGGCAGTGTTCAAGGCCAGGTTGGATGGGGCTTTGGGCAACCTGGTCTACTGGAGGGTGTCCCTGCCCATGGCAGGAGGGTTAGAACTAGATAGTCTTTGAGGTCCCTTCTAATCCAAACCATTCTATAATTCTATGATGTACAGACTTAAATAAAATTAAGTACTTTATTTTAAACTGAACTTTTAAAACATTTTTAAAACTATAATTAATGTTGCAGTTTCTTGTAAAAAACAAACATTAAGAAAAATGCTGTAGTATCAAATCTCACATAGTTAATAAAAAAATACTGCTTCACTAAAATATTATCAGAAAAAAATTCAACCAGCTCTATTGTCCAATTAAGTATAACAGCGTATTTTAAAATTTGGACAAGGGAAGTCACAGGCTTCTGAAGTTTTAGGATTATAATCATGTGCAGAAAACTCTGTCTAAAGAACAAACAGGATGCAAACTCCAAAGCACTCATTTACACATCAGTGACAACTAGCAGGACAAATAAAACTTAGCTGCTCACAGCAATATACATCTGTCACAACCCAAAAAAAACACAATGTCTTCCTTAGCCTTGTGAGGCAGAGTATCCTATTCATAACACTCTCCTTCATTTGTATTTGGGACAAGACAATATTAAAGTTGCAGTCTGCTTTTTTCTCAGTTAATATATTGCTTCTTTGTACACTCATGAGATGTCCTTGGCAACTAATGATTTACCTCACCTGCTCCAGGAACAAGCTGATTGTAATAAATTACTCTGGCTTTCAACACCACTTCTCCATCCATATGGCCCCTATATACACTCATCATTTATCTACAAGGTTTTCTGAAACAAGTGGTGCTGGTGAAGGAAAAGCTTACACACTAAAATAACATTTCCATTTATTTACAAGAGACAAGATTTTGAATGAATAATAAGTGTTCATGCTAAGCTTCAATACTGAATGTGTCCTAGGACTGATCAGTCACAAGTGTCTGGTTCCAACTGAGCCTCTAAAATTACACCTTTTAAAATTATTTTTAGACCAATCACCGAAATAAAATGTCTACTACATATTGCTTCAAAGACAAGTGACAGCACTATTGCTGTAGGAACCAATACACCAGGCATTAATAATGCAGACACTTACTATGATCACAAGACAATTTCAATTTCACACTTGAAATTACGTAAGTCCGTGCCAGCTGCTGCCATTTCACAATGCACTCTTTATTGCTCAATTTCCCTACCATAATAATTTTTAAGAACTTGCAAGTAAACAAAAGTACAGCACAATGCCTTACCTCCCTAACACACCTTTGCCATATAAGCCTCAAGATTTTGGCTGCTGATGTGGTGTGTCGCACGGTTTGGTACTGCATGCTTGCTGAGAAGCGTGCTATAGAAGTTTGTGTGACACTCAGACAGGTCATTTGCAATGCATTAAGAGAGAAACCAGTAAGAGGAAGAGTGGTGTGAGCCATCCTCTGCCTCACACTTCTGAAAATCATTACATAAATGAGCATAAAAGGACTAAGCCTTTTACAGAAGTCATTCTAGGACAAAGAAATGAAAATTCTGATTCAATAAGAAACAGGAGGGATAGCTGTGACAGTTCTGCTCCTCTGCCACCAGCAAACTGAATCTGCCCAGACATCTGGAACTGTGGTGATCGTGGCATCTTCCACTGCTGGTGCTCCTCAACGCCCACACTGCCATTTACAGGTGCCTAACAGACCTCCCAAGTAATTTATATAGAATTTATAATGTAAAAAGTTGATACAAGTGAGCAAAACCTTTGCTGATATATTAAACCATCCCAACAAGTTACACTCTGGTCTCACATGCAGTCACTGTAACATAACTCAAACTCGTGCTTTATATGTGCCACAAGAAAAACTGTTCAAATAAAGTTCATATGAATCTTCATACAAGACTCTACATCTTAGCAGACAAAGATCTCCTTTATACACAAAGACTAACCCCCACCAGTACCTTCAATACATTCCATATCATCTTTTATTACTTCTGAGATTAATAAATCATCAGTTCATCCCTGTCTATACTAGTTTAGCCCAGGTACTTCAAATACCCTTTCTAAGCCCAAAGGCTTACCCAGCAGTATAACTCTGCAGAACAATGAAGCTTTAGCTAATTAAGCTAATTAAACTAATTAGACAGCTTCAGCTAATGCATGTAAATGCAGCTGTTTCAGAATATTTCATCTTAAAAGGCTAACGTAATTCAGCATGACTGAAGGCAAACAGTCACTTTTATAGTAAGTGTTAACAAACAGCTGTAGCGGGTTGTTTTGCACAGGAAACTGGTGCTGTCTTATACTCCCACAGAGAGAAATGCTCAAGGGACTCAACAGTACTTAAATTCAGAAAACTAAACTCAGCTCCAGGACAGCGAAAGTGTAACTTGCATCTACGCCTTGCTGCCCAGAAAATTCCCAGCAGAAATTCACAGTCGACACCGAAGTCTAAACTGTGATATTACTGCTATCACCTAGCTAGCTTTAACCTGAAAGAGTCTAATTTTGCCTTCGTGCAGGCAGTGGTCACAACAGTAAAAGAGTCATGGGTCTGTTTTGCCTTACAGACCACAAATACCTTATTCAAGCTTCACAAGCTAAATGATCAATCTGAAATTAGCGTGGCATAATACACTTTTGGCTTACCGATTCAATCCCTTTTGGAGTTGAATATTATAAGTACTTCAGCGTTAAAAATGTATTAACATGGCTTTGATTTTGCTAACATAAAGATTAGCTCTGGATTACTCCTGTCCCTTGAAGGTCCAAA
The DNA here is from genome assembly GCA_013399095.1 of Psophia crepitans. Lineage (NCBI taxonomy): Eukaryota > Metazoa > Chordata > Aves > Gruiformes > Psophiidae > Psophia > Psophia crepitans. The sequence goes on along the minus strand of VWZZ01007739.1, from coordinate 100,718 downwards.
GGCCTTAAATGTAATTTCTACTGCTAGGCTGAGCTTCAAGTAATAGATTCATTTGAAGTCTGTCCATTTCACATTTTGGTAAGCCATTCACATTTGCAAAGTATACTTCTTCCTCATCTTGTTGCATAAAAGCCCTCATTAAGAAGACATTAAAAAAAAAAAATCAGTATTAGGGTGGATGAGCATAAGGCTGGAGAAAATGAAAGTGGCAGAAGGAACATCCGAACTCTGACCTATATTTACTTTGGGTAATTGCTAGAAGTATGAAAGGCCAATAGTCTTTAAAACTAGAAAACGAGAGCATGTATTTTGGTAGAAAAAAGGTACTGAGACCTTAGCAAGAAAGAATTCAACATGACAAATGACAGTTATCATTAAATAAAACTAAAAGCAGCAGGACACTGGCAGTCTATCCCATTTTTTTGCTTGCTGTTTATCTTCTTCCCTTGTCATTAAGGAAATACCTCTTTTCCCTACGTGGAACTCTAGTGACATTTGACAAAGTAATTAAGAGAAGGACGATCATGATCAGCTGCCTTTGCCCTGATACCAAACACAGCCAATACACAGTTCATGACTCCAGCAGATGTTCGCGCTTTACAGACTTATTGGAAACTTAAGGTCTTACTTTTTCTGTCCTTCCTGTATTACATGGAAAACAGAGTCTAAACAGAGAAACCACTGAATTATTAGCAGCAAGTATTAACCCATACAGCACAATCCACTATACAAATCAACAAAGAATAAGCTCTGCCCATCGGTTTTATTTCTGCAAATCCATAGCTATATTGAAACAGGCAGGCCTGAGCCCTCTTGACAAAAGGAAGCAGAGCTAGTTTGAGCAAAGGACTCTGTCAGGGCTGTTTGCTACTCAGCCATCACTCACTACCCCTTCCAGTTAATACTTGGTTCAAAGAATCCTGCTCGCAAAACATTAATCTACAGCACACAGGATAGAGCATCACATATTTTAAGGAAGTTAAAACCTGATTTGGCAAAAAGCATCTTTAGTTATGCAAGAATGCAATCTCACTGTGCAGTTGCAAGGGCTCGCAGGATATTTGACTCCTGGGCAAACTCTTCCTCACCCTGACAATCAATTCCTGGACTTCAAACGCTGGAGTGCTGACTACACAAAACCACCTGGGTTTCACATATATGTCTGAAGAAACTGGGGCCAAATACCAGCTAGGGATTCTCAGGTCCTCCAGTGAGGAAGCAGATGAGGAGAAATGAACAGATGAGGCTTTACAGGCCAGACTGATCTGCTGGGAAGCCTGGGCCAAGTTTCATCAGAAACCAAAAGTTGACTCAGCGTGTAATAACACAAGTGAAACACTCCAGACTCTTCAATTTTAATCAAAAAAATCCAACATTCTCTAGGCCAGAACATGGTGAAATAAAAACTATTTTCTGTTAAGGATTTGGGTTTCACCTCTCCTGATTGCATTCACAAATACTTAAGTCCTTATGCATGACAAAATAAAGATAAAACCTTGCTATTTTAATTTTCCAGTACACTCTCTCTCACACTACCATAACCACCTAAACAAGGTGCTAAGGCAGAAAGCATCTGCCAGAGTGAGCAAACCCTAAAGCAGCTAGTACTGAGGTGGTCTCTGCTGCATTTCAAAACCCTTTCTCAGAGGAAGAATTCTGACAAGGACAGTGTCCAAACTGCAAACAGTAAGATGAATACAACTGTTACTGAGGATAATTATTAAAACTTCAGTCAACTATGGATTCCACATAAAACACAAGCTAAAATAAGGTACTGTAAGTTTATTCTAGTAACACTATTGATCAAAAATAACTGGGACACTCTTTCCATGAGAGCTTATAGAAATAACCCAATGTCATCCAACAGTTCAGAAATATCACTGGTTTTGAGTTTTCCAGTCAGTATTTCTAACAAACAGCTATATAATCAGTAACTACACCAGTATGGTGTACATCGTGACTTGACTGCTAATGCACCTGATCGCTATCTTATCTTGGTTAAAATCCAGGTTTAATAAGAAGGGAAAAGTGCTGTTTATGCTAATGCTTGAGAATGTTCTAAAGAAACACATTATTGTTAGAATAGTTTTAACTCTTGATGGTTCCCAAGTGCAAAGACCAATTCGGAAACACTTCTGAAAGGTTGTAATCTGTTCTCCTTGAGTTTTGATGCATGAAGGTATGAGAAAAGAGGAAATACTCAGGAATGGACAGGAAGAAGAGGTGTGAGCAAAAAGCCTCCATATTCTTACCTTATTCCAAAAGTACTTGAAATTAATTTCCAAGTAAAATTTGTCATCCTTATTTCCATATGATACAAATGTTCAATTACAGTATATTAGCTACCTCTTTATTAATTCATATGTACCTAGATATGCATTTGGGGTATAGGGAGGGGTGAAGAAAAGGACTTATTTACATTACTTGCAAGACAAAAATGAGTCTGGCAGCTAAGCTAAAAATTCTTGGACTGTAACAGAAACTAAGAAAAAAAAATATGTGACTGGCTGTTGTAGTTCAACTACTTCATTTTAGTTGTTAATTAACTTCCAGCAACAAAAGAAGATACAAAGGGCTACATATGTATTCTTTAATGGACAAGATTATAATTAATATAATGTCAGGTTTAAATTTACTGTTATCTATTAAAGAATAAATAATTTTACAGCTTTCTAACGTGTAGCTCTTAAGCTCTAAATCACTGACCATAACTAATAAGCAGTGTAATAGCATGAGTATCTGAAGTAAAACCACAGACTGCAATTTTGTTGATTGTAAATCATCATCATTTTTAATGCAAAAGCAACAGCAAATCTCTGTAATTACTGGGTGCATTTTGAATCACTTTTATGATTACTGCTCTATACCCATTAAAAATCCAAAACACTGAACTGCACTGGGTATAAAACTAGAATTATTATACACTATAAGCTATAATTGAAATCCATAAATTTCCTTACTAGTGTTCAAGATTATTTTGTTGCCAAGAATTGCAGCCCTGCAGAATTAACTTTAAAAATATTTACTTGATCTAACAGAGTGGTAGTGGCAGGGACAATAGTAGTTGCTTTGGAATATTAAAAAAAAAGTTGAGGATCAGATATGACACTCCTGCTTGTTTGTATAATGCATTTGGCCATCAAAATCACAAAATTTTTAAAAATTTGCTTGAAGTGTATAAATAAAAACTGAAAAGGTCAGCAGTAGTATACATGTAGTTTGGACCTGTAATTACAAACTTCAAGACACAGCTTATAACACCTGGTAGGACTTACAACCTACAGCACTACCCAGGAACATTCCAGAGTAGTAACCTGGTTGGTTTTTTGTTGTTGGTGTTTTGGTTTTTGACGGTGTTTGGCTTTTTTTTTTTCTTCTGTTTTGTTTTTTTTTTTTTTTTTTTTTTTGTGCCCCCATACTATTGGGGTTTTTTTTTTTTTTTTAAGTGCCCACATACTAGTGGGCATTTCTTTAGTAATTAGAATAAAATTGGCCTCTAGAAATTTATGGGTTTTAGGAAGGGTGGAAAGGAAATCAGAATAATTAAATACTTCAAAACTGGAAAAGGCTTTAATGTTTCTAGATACATGAAAGTGTATGCTAACTAGATATCTCAGAATACTGGAATAAAAAAAATCATGTGGAATAAACTCACAGTAATAAAAGAGCTAATACAAACTTAGATGGGTACAGGAAAGGGATATCAGGACATTCAGTGGATTTGGACAGCCCAGTTTACAAGGAGAGACTGGAAGAGCTTTCCCTGTTTGAACTATGAGAATGAAGACACTGAAAACATATGACTGCCTTCATCATACTGGTGAATCTGGGGTGTTCCCTGAATAGGAACTACTGTATAGGTGCAATTAATCTCTACATGCAAGGAGATACACCCATATTGGAGACTATGCACAGGCGGAGGGGCACTGTGGTGTTCTTTTTCTTTTTACACTGTATCCTACTTAAATGAAGAGTCATCACTAATTAAAGAAAAACAGAATAATGAATCACTGATACATGTGGGTTGGAAATCAGAAGATAGTTCCTATTTTAAAAAAAGAAAGGAAAAAACCCAACAGTACTGAGGATCTTCAAGTGCTTCTGTTAGGATGAATGGTAAGAATAAACCAGTTTCCTAAATCAGAAAGGTTCTTCCACACGTGCATACTGATGCAATTGTCTGCTTCCACTGGTCAAAGTTTATTTCGGTGTAGGTAACAATTGGTTTTCATTTTGGTGGGTTTTTCCTAAATTAAAGACACTTAAAAAAAAATCAGTAAGAAGCAATTTGTAGATTGATCCAGGTACAGAATTTGAACAGAACAAGGTGAAAAGTATACTTTGTCCTCCCCTCCCCAACTTTAACACAAAAATTTCTACATGGCCACATTACAACATCCTATTATGACCCACAGTCATGGTTGAAGCATTCTTTAATCTAAACGTCCCTTTTCACTGATTTATAACTTCCTCTAAATTATTTCCTAATTTTCCCAAAGCTCCAGGCTAGGAGCAACCATGCAAAATATTTCCCCTAAAAGCAGTATATTGAACTGTTTGTTTTCAAGAACAGTGTGCTGAAAGTGGGTAACATCAGCATTATTTAAGAACGGTTTAAGCTATTTAAAAATGAACTGTTGAAAACACCAAACTTCACATAAGGATATGTAGATGAATGTGTGGTTGAGTAATAAAGTACAATCTCCAGTATGCTGCAGCTTGCCCCCTTCACATTAAGGTCAGCATTTGTGAATCAAAACATATTTGGTCCATCAGAATGATAATGCAGACAACATTTAAAGGCACTAAATGGGTTCTCACTGCATTAACAGGAAGATCTCCTTATTATACAAGTAGGGAGTAAGATAAACAGCACTATAGAGGGAGCAGACATGGGGATACAGATGCTGCTTTTCCTTATTTTCCCCTTCCATTGCTAAGGCTTAAGGAAATGCAACATGCAAACTCTCCAGGGCTTTTCCATGAACTTGATTCCTTTCAGCAACACATCCCTCCCCACAGTAACATTACAAAAGCTATGTTTCAGGATGCTGTGCATATAACTGAGCACTTGGTTTAGAGTCAGGAAAGAATGTCTTCGTTAGGCCAAATGCTTCAGATGTGATAGTCAACTACGCTTGCTTCTGCCTTGTGCAACATCACAGCAGGTAGATCCTCACAAGGTATGGCCATCACGCAGTGCAATTAGTAGAGAAAGAGCCCTTATTCAGAGATAATGGTATCAGAGATTTCATTATTGGACCACTGTTGACAGAAGAAGAGATTTACAATAATCCTGCTGTGATTCTACCACGTAAGAGACAGGTTAGGTGAATTTAAAAAGTGATAAAGCTCCTAGGGATTAGAAGCATGAACGATGAATTCCTGGGAAAAACAACAGCAAGAGACATAATGGGGAGGCAAAGCAGAATGCACCTTTTCTCTGTGCAGAATGAAAGAAAATTTTCATGTGCTTTGTAAATCTGTTCCTGTGTCAACAATTCAATCGCTCATACTTGTACAGCAGACTGCTCTGGGGCCTTGGTCCCTGGCATGGTCTGTAAACTAGAGCAAACTGACCACCTGGGTTTTGCTTGTGTGTGTTTCGGTTTTAGCGTACCCTCTCTAAACAAACAAAAAACCCAACCTCCCCCCTCCTCCCCCCTAAAAACACCAAACCAAAACAAACCAAAACTGCAGGATACCTATCTGCCAGAACTACAAGAAGTCTGTGAAACTGAGGTCTTGATACAAAAGGAAAAATGTAGAATCACGGAGACTCCTTAGGAAGAGCCAATCTACCAGGTTATCTAGAGAGACGGAGGGAGAGATCCTTGCAAGTATACAGTAAAATCCCAAATGCCTGTGATTAAAAACCACATTAGTCCTACCCCCAGCGACCCTGAATCAGGTCAGTATGTCTGCAGGGAGACAGAACAGACACATTTATTTTTACATGACATGCCCTGTAGGAAAAGTGTTTCCTACAGTTTATGCTTTTGAATCAGACTAACAGAATAAAGATATGTCTGAGGGTTGAGAAATTTAATCATGATTCATGTGTGGCCCAGGCACATTATTGCTTTCTTCAGCTACACCCTGAACAACAGAATGGATGCCACACTGCGTTCAATATGCATCAGGCCAGATCCTCGGCAGCAGCCAGAACACACACAGCACTCCTGAGCAGATGGTTTAGAGGAGTGTCTCAAGGCCTTCCTTTGCAGATCCCGCTTTTGCACATCACATTCCTGTGGCATCTATGGATGAACTCCTCAAGAACGAAGTGCTGAAGAGCAGCACGGAGTTATCCTCATTTCCCTCTACCTACCAGAAAACTAGCAGGAGCTGAAATGCAGAGAACACAGAGGTGTCTGTGCCAAACAGGCATCGTGTATGTAGGGGTAAACAGTTCCACACAGGAGCTCACCTACTAGGTTAGGTTTATCATTACAACTAGAATGTAATGGGGAGGAACTGGACTGCACCCAAGGAGATGGTCTACTGTGTACCAAGAAAGCATGCTAGCCTCTCGCAGAACTGGTGGTATAACAGTGACCAAGAGCAGTTACTTTTTGGGTGAGGGAAGATAACAGGAGGATGAAACAAACCTGTATTTGTTGGAACAAGATTATTATGCTGTATAGGGAAAGCCTCATTGATCCTCCCAAATGCTTTTGTTGGGTGAATCAAAAAGGGACACGATGTTTAACAGTCAACATAGACTTGTCAAGAACTAATGTTAAATCAGCCTAATGTTTTTGTATACCAAACAAGCCTCCCAGCATAAAGGGAGTGAGTAGATGACAAAAATCTTGACTTTATTGCATCTTTTGATACTGTTTCACAAAACATTTGTATTAGCAAACTAGGGAAGCACAACCTAAATGAAAATAATGACCGAGTATAAAATATGGGGAAAAACATATTTACAAGCTTTCTTTGCCAAAATTTGAAGATGTATCAAGAGAAGTTTTTCAGAGGGCTGTCCTCAGTACAACAATCACCATTATCTTTAGTACTGACAAACAGAGAAATGTTATTTTATACCAGCAGAAATAAAACAGAGAATGTTATTTTATAACAGCAGGTCTCATTCAACTGGTTGAAGCATTAGTGCACAGGAGGCCAGGCTTAGAATTCAACAGGGCCTTAAACTGGAGAGAGGGCCTGGTAAATACAGGGATGTTATTCATCAGGGACAACAGCAAGAACGTGCATCCAAGCGTGAATCATTATGACACCAACAATGGGAAACAAATGGCTCACTCTGCTACCTAAAGGTCTTGGGGCCTCTTGTAGATCCAAGGCACAAGCCAGCAGTATTATAATGTTACAAAAAGGATAACAGTCTTATGGAGGTAAACAAACCAAATTACAAACTGCAAAGACAGAGTAACTTACGTTCTTCTTAACATCAGTAAGGAGGGATACCGTGTCCAGACCCCTTCAGACCAGTGAGGGAGAAAGTATGGAAGGGATCAACTTCAAAGAATGAGAATTAGTCTAGAAAGAGTAACCTAAAAGGAGGATTAATGAACCATCATCTTTATTTTACCAGAGACATTTAGGTAGGACTTTGTAATACCCTCAGATAGCTAAAGCTTGCTGCCAGAAGAAAAGAAAAAACCCTCAGTTTCCCATGATTCTGGCAGACATGGCAAGAAGTAACAAGCTAAAATTGACATATGAAAGATTTAGGTAAGATACTAGGAAAAAAAATTATGACAAAGACAGTTTAGCAGTGTAAGAAGATTCACAGCCAAGATTAAGATTGCCATAAATGCAACCTCTGTAAAGTTAGACAACTGCTTGTCAATCAGTAGTTTCAAAATCCAGCTCACACTTGAGGAAAACACTCACAATTCTCACCTGTATTCAGAAGTATTGGACAAGTATTTAAATCAGAAAAATTACCAAGGGTTGGTACTACGAATTAGCCAAACAGCAGAAGGACATTTAACTCCCAGTGTCGATCTGATGTCATGTAAACAACTATTTTTACAACTTTGGCAATACCCAGTTAGTCAAACCTTAAATATGTTGAAGGTGAAACCCATGGAAAACTGCTGCACCAATTTCATTGCTTTTTATGCTGGAGATATGCAGTTGGTTCAGTTCCATGCAGCACTACCACTTATTTGTACAGTGGAAAAGAAGCTTGCATAAAACTGCAGGAGTCTTTTTCTAAACATATTCTTCAGCTGCAAGCTGTCTAAACAACATCCAGAGCTGCGATTTAAACATGAACCTATGAAAAAAAAAAAGTTTTTCTCTTCCAACTTTTTCTTGTATTTAAAAGACACTGACAGTATTTGGAAACCCAAGATTTAAGTATTCTTTATACACAGTTTTGGAAATATAGAAAACGCCCTTAGAGCGTTACTCACATACCCTTTTATGCTTTTTTTTTTTTTCAATTCCAGGCTGACAGAGTGGTCTACATGGGCACAAGCAATGGGCTTACAGGGTCTAAAAACTTGCATGTTTATCAGGAAAGGGATCAGAAACCAGAGATTCTGAAAGAGAAGTAGAGGACCACATGGGCAGCCAGCCAGTAACTCCTCTGAACACATCACTGGGGCGGTGGGGGGCAGGGGAAGAAAAGGAAATTAGTTACACTATTTGCCAAATTTCCACCTTTAGGGTTGACAAAACACACAAATAAGCCAGTCTACCCATCTCCAAACAAATCCCGCCATTTCACCAAAGTCTCCTCCTTGGAAGGCATGGCTCCAAAACTACATGATACAAACTCACAGTCTAAAAACTTTTTCCTCAGCCTGGCTGCTCTTGACATTTATTTCCTACAGCTCAAATCTTCTTTACAAGTTCAGCTCCTCTCATGCTGTTTAAGCTCAGTAACATACATGATTACTCTTCTTCAATGGGCTAATTATTCTTCTGGAAGGGCTACCCGGCATTAGAAAATAATTATAGCATGATTATCAACTTTTTCCACTTCTTGCTTTCTAAATATTTTTCATGTACCAAAAAGCACCTCTTCCTTACCAATTACCCTTTCTACTCCCTTACTTCTAGCTGAAAAACAGAAAACCATCCAGAATTTCACCATATTATTTGACAGGCTAAGGCTTACTTCAAAAGTCTCCAAACTTGAAGAAGAAAAGGGGGGGGTGGGAGGGTGAGAAGAAGGCAAGAAAGTAAAAGCAAAGAGAGAAAAGAGGTACAGATGGATTTAATGGTATGTGGATGGCAACATTAAGCAGGGAGTGGGGGGGCAGGATCCACAATTTCGGAAGCTTGTTCCAAGGAGAAAAGACTTTTACGAGTTCATTAAAATAGCAGCTAATAAAAATATGTTTAAAATGCCATTTATATCAAGACAAGGTTTCAACCAGGAACTGTAATGGTTACATTTTTTAATTTAGTACTTCAAAAGCAGAATTGCAGGTCCTCTGCAAGCACATCAGTCTGTTACCAACAAAATCAATAGCAAAAGTTCCACCAACTTTCATAATGGGGGTAACAGGGTCAGAACCTACATACCTGCCACTATCTATTGCAAACACGCTTTTACTTTTGAAAATCCTGCTGTACAAAAAGCAACTGATAACATTTGTTGCTTAAACTGCTAGTTTCCTTTTACATCAAAGAGCCATCTACTTAGCAACGTACCTGTTTCAGTTACATATTCTGCACGTCTCACTTTCAAGCAGCGAGCAAACAGACTGCAGGTAAGTACACAGAAAGCAAAAACTCAGTGCTGCAGTCAGCTTAGAGAACATTTTAAAGAAAAAAAATCCTTAAAACTAAAAACTAAATATTCACACATGTCCCAAAACCATGTAATAGAAAAACCATAAATATTACTCTGTTAGCATATTATTCCTTGTTTGTATGATATACATAGTCACATGAGAAGCTACAAAAATTTGGTGTTTTTTTTTGTAAATTCAATACTTTGCAAGTCAAACCTGCACTAAAATAAGAGCAATACCATTTAGAATGCATTTTTTCTTCTCTTTTGCCAGCAGAAGAGCCAGAGAAGTAAAACAATATATCAGCAAATATTGGGCCGAGAGGCAAGCAAGCTTGTACTGCTGAAGAGCCAAGATAAGTTCTGGGAGGGACTGTCTAAAGAAGTGTTTGTGGAAACACCTGAATCATTCTGGAATTCATTAAGTCACCACTTCTGAAAGTTCACAACAGAATTTAAACATTGTGTTTAATTTGAAGGAAAAACAATGCTGCTCCTACTTCAGTTAAAAATAGCAGATCTTGAAAATTTAAAATTAGACACTTAGGAACTGAAAACCATCAAGTACATGAAGTTTATATTCATACTGCACAAACTACCAGGGAAAGTTACAAAAAAGGAAGAATATGAAGTTAGTGTGCTAATTAAAAGGAGGACATTGTTTTTGCATAACAAATTCAAATTAGAGAAAGCAATTTTTCCATGGTAAATATGACAAGAGAAGTAAGGAGAGAAGAAAGGAAAAGCAGCTCTTTAAATTCTTTCACCACCCTTGTCTTGAATTTGATTCACATTTATTGTAAGTATGAAGCTATTTCTTATTAAAAAGACAATGCTCATTTCCTTATCCATGTAGGGAGAACTGTGTTCAGCACAAAGGAATTTCTGCCTTATTTTCCAAATCCAGATCAATACTATTAACTATTACAACAATTTCAGCCACTGAAAGACCTATAAAACAACTTCTATGAAAACAATTAGTTATTTGGACAAATTCGTGGTCCTTCCAAAACCAAAAGCATCATATACACACACAGAGGAAAGATATACTGCAATGGCTTGTTTCCTGTTAGACACCATAGGAATTGATTTAACAAACCCAGTGGTTGCATAAGCAGTTCTTTTTAACATACTTAAGTTTAGAACATAATTTCTCTTTTAAGTAAATTTCCAGCTCTGGAATGAAATACTCCCTTAGGGAAACACCCTAATCCTTTACAACTTCCTATATAGATGAGTGAAAGGCTCATATGAAAATCATCCAGCTTTGTAAGTGATGTAATACTTTCCAAAACCCACAGCACCCACACTATCACATACCTGATACAGTACCAGTACAAGCAAACTGCCACAAGAGATTCCAACTACCTCTAATTATGATAATTTCTGCTTTGCATAAAATTTCTGATATGCATAAAACTTACCAATGACAAGTAGTATTGCAGGTTATCTCAGCTCCATCAGGAAAAATAGCCCAAACTAGTTCAATTCTATGCAGTGCTACTCATACTTATAGAATCAAAGGAGCACCGAGGCCACTAGCCTGGGAGTACTCAGGAGCAAGCCTGGCTCAGCTGATTTCCATTGCTCCCTGATAGCAATTAAGTTAGCTTCCTTCCTTTCACTAGGCAGCATGTACATGCTTTTCTATCAAAAATAATAAAACCTTTTTCCCCAGGGATAATAGCATCAGGACCCAAAGAACTACTGAAAGGACAATTTTTCAACACTGCTTCAAACAATTGAGTTTCTAGACCACAAAACTGGGAAATAAAGTCAACTTTTTAGGATAATTTTGCCATAATCTATGTTGGAGATACTAATCTTACTTCTTAAAGAGATAAAAAATAAGTGACTTTGGGTTTTTTGTTTGGTAATGACACACACACACTTTTTATTACTTCTAGTCACTGGCTGCATGATGTCCTCACTGTATGTAATTTTTAGACCTGGACAGAAACCAGCTAGTGGTATTCCTGTCAAACTTCCTCTTGCTCCACCTTACTCCACGAGCTACAGAGCATTATTTTTACCACTATGTAAATACCAAGTGTATGTGAATATCCTTTCCCTGAAATACTCTCTTGGCAAAACCTTCTTTAGAAGTTATCATAGCAGAAGTCCAATGACTTTTCTTCCCATGAAAATAACAGCAGGTAAAATCAAAATGACTCTTTTATTACAGATCTCCTGATAAAGTTTCAGTCCCACTTCCTTATTTTCTGTTTTCCCCCTTTTTTGAATATTAACACCTTAACCTTTTTACAGTTCTTAAGGTTCTTCAGGACAGAGTTTTAAAATGAGATTTCCTTGTGACACTTCGTCTGATATGAGAGAAAATACAGCCTCAGAGGCTGAAATACTCCCTTATCTTTAGGTTGAAAGTTTTAGCCTAGGAACTAGTACATGAAGATCTGTAACAGACCTTCTCAAGGGCAAATTTGGTTCTTGATGATTCTTTGTCCTGGTACTTCTCATTCCCTAGCTATGGAAAAACCTTTGCTAAACTAACAGCTGGACATCTAGGGGGAAACCTTAACTATGAGGTATACAAAAGATAAGAGATGCATTTGTATAAAAATTCTCAATGCAGTACAACATAAGCAGTTATTAGTAGAACAGGTTTAAACAAAATTTGAAGAAAAACATTTTGGCAACCACTAAACAATCGGACAAGAATTCAGAGATGCTGCAATTAGAAGCAATTGTCATGACCACATGATTAGCACTAAAAAATTATGCCAAAAAAAATCTTTCAACATTTTTGCATTGAACTCATAATATTTGATGAGGTTACAACTTATTTTTTTAACAATACATTCAGTCTTGCTTCAAAAGGCCAGGTCTGTCCCATACATATGTTCGAATACAATACATCCTCCTTCTCCTAGATCGATCCCTTCTTTCTGTCACAGAACTGGGGCTGGAGGGATTTTGGATAACTGCAGCTTGTGGCAGCTTTAAGACTGAAATTTTGGAGATTGAAGTCTAGAGCTTTGGCTCAATGAGACAATGTCTAGGTCTCAGCCACATATGTTGGTCAATGGGTAGGCGACTGGGGACACTGAGCACAGAGACAGAAGTGATGGCTCCACTCTCTAGAGTGGGAGAGAAAGCCTCCCTTCACATCAGAGTATGGAGAAGGAGGGAGAAGGATCCAAGTTACAGCCTGGGACTCTGGGCTGCAGGAGAGGGAGATGGAATGAAACTCATACAGGGCTTGGGATGGAATGGGATAGCGTGGGATCAAGTGAGAAAGACACAGCACTGTCTCAAGCTGTACAAAAAGGTATCACTGCATTAGTTCCATCTTTCCACCCAAGCAGATCATGGTTAACACTCCTTAGCTCTGTTGAGCTAATGTAGATTGGGGAGAAAAAGGTTAGGGAGACCTAAGGCCAAAGATGTACATACTTGGGTGGGAAAGAGATTGCCCTTAGAGAAAAAGACAGTTTGCCTTGAGGTAGATTTAGGAGAGATAATTTAGCAGAACTTACAGAATGGGTAGCGCTGGGGCACACACAGGGCTCTGGGACAGCAGAGCTGGGGGACATGGAGCCCAAGGGACAGGAGCTTGCTAGTGCAGAAGAGTGACTCTCAGCAAACATCTCTATCCCCAAACCAAGGACATTGATGCAGAACTGGCGCCCACTCCTAATTTTGGTTTTTGAGGTTTGTTTTTTTTTTTTTTTTTTTTCTTCTCTATGGAATATTGACTTACTAAGTTTTTGGTTTATACTGGCTTTTGGCCTTCTTCACAGCATGGATAGCCTAGCTCCAGCTCTCAGCCACTGAAGTTCTCAATGCCTTTTTCTGCTAATAAAAATATTTCCTTCCATGCATGTGAGAGCATGTCCAAGTGGCCACTTAACTAACTCTGGGAAAAAACAGTACAAGCTTTTCTTAGTCCCTGACTGAAAGGCAAGGTTTTTTCCAGCTTTTTAACCCTTTTCTTAACCATGCCAAATTTATGTGGTTTCTGAGGCACCGACATCAGAACTAGACTTAATCTCACCATAAAGTTCCCACTGACATCATATGCAGTGATAACACCACATCCCTGCTTCAGGGTATGGATACTCAAAACCAAAGTAATTCTTCTTGGGAAAAAAAGAATTTGTGGAAGACATATATTTGCACCCGGTTTTAAGTTTTTACTATATATTATTGCCATTTCTTCGCTATTTTAAATTACTGAGAGGACAGCTGTAAACAACTATGTGTACTTAATTCCAACCAACATACATCAGTGGAGATTTCAGAGAATAATTTCCAAACATTTATTCTAGCACAAACCTGGAAGATCTATGTTCAGAACTTCACGGTGATATTTAAAGTTCTGATTTCTTTTTTTTTTTTGCATGCTACTGCTGTACTTATCATTCTCATCTCACGTCATCTTGTTCTCACCCAGCACAACAATTGCAGTCGGTAAGGGTGTGCTTGTTAGCTGATTTAAATTCGAACGTTTTGTGCCAAAACCAGCATCAAATGAAATCACTGGCAAAACCCCCACTGACTTCACTGGGAATGAAACCAACTGGAGGAGCAAGGCTCCCGTGAGAGGCATGCATCACTGTCATTCACATCCTGCTGAGTTTGTGAGAACCGGGACTAGACACTATTTGAAGGCCCTTCTACTTGTGTTTCACGAGACACACCGTTTCTCCTTTGTTGCATTAAGAAAAGTTTTTTACCATCTGCAAGTAACAAACCAAAGAAGCTGGATGAGTCACTGGAGATGGTTTTGGGCCAGCCCGGCTCGCAGACTGCCAGTGTCAGGGAAGGTTCACCCGATTCTCCCCTTCCTGCTGCACAGCCGGTCCCAAAATAACGTGGCAGAGCTAAACATAGCGCTGCCGTGCTCTTTTAATAAACCATGATTCCTGCAGTGTGTACGAGCCACCACATTTGTCAAGATAAGCACATCAATATGAGATGTCATATTAGCCTAGACAAAGAGATTGAACCAGATAGCTTTGTCAAACACCAAGCAAAGGGGCTCATTCAAACTGACAAAGCAAGAAATTTAAAAGTTGAACCTACCAATCCAGTCTTAACTCATTCCATCCTCTTCCACTTTGAAAGAGGCTCAAATCAGTAAGTGAGCTCCAATAAGTGTAAAATAAATTCATTCTTAATCCACAATAACAATATTCCTGTCACTTCAAACCCCTCTGCTGCACTGTTCAAAAGTTCTGCACTAGCTGTTAGTATGTTTCCGATCATACCTATGGATTTATATACCTTAGTGGTTAGGGACTTTTCATAATGACATATGCACACATGGTATAACTAACAAGCAAAATTAACAGGCATAGCTAATTGCCATATAGTCAAGTTACTGGTTATTCTTTGATCGCTTTTCTCTTACTCACACGTAAGGAAGTTTTCTCTTAAGGCAATGGACAAAAACACTGCAGTAGTGGGTCCCAATGCTTCACCTGTCTGAAATGTTTATGGATTTAGGCAAATTGTTCGATTTCCTATCTGAAACCAGGGACAGAGCTGCCCTATATATTATGGTATATGTGAGATTGTGATATTGGTCATAAACAAAACTAGGAACATGGTTCACAAGGTTACTTCATTGGTGAGAAATTATCTTGGTTTCTTTGGTATTTCTCACACATGGTTGTGTGTATGGGCTTCATCATCCTACATATGGCGGAGACAGAAGCTCTGGGGGTGGGGGTATCAGAAATATTCTCCTTAAAATGTGTCTTCTTCTCAGAAAGACGTGTGATCACCAAACTTAGAACAAGACGGGTTTATCGGTGTGCGGGAGTGAAGCTGGTAGTCAGACTTTTGCTGCACCACTGGTGGTGCCCCTGTTCACATGTGGTACGCACACAAAATCCCACATGATGTGAGAAAATTCAGCTCAGCTTTGCACTACAGAGGTCTGACTGAACCAGGTCCTTTGGGGAAAGAAAAAGCCTTCAGGGAACTACAAGAGAGCAGGCATTCCTGTTTTTCAAGGGACCTGTTAGTTCAGCTTTTCCTTCAAACTTAGAGCCTCTGGGCGGATGAAGGAAGGATCCCCTCACAGGGCAGCTGCTCCTGCTCGCAGTAGCAGGTTGCTCGGCCCAGCAGCTCCTCAGAGCTGGCAGCCACAGGCTCCTCTTCTCCTCTGACAGCCCCCACCATGATCAGAGCTGAGTAAATACACTGGGGAACCGAGCAGGATTGTAGGAAGGGAGTGAGAAACCTGTGGGGCTGATACTATCCTCTCACAGGACTTCACCTTTAATATACCCTAATGGCATCTCCCTCCCCTCAAAACTGAGAGATAATGAAACCCAGAAAGATTTACATTCAACATTTCCAGAGGAGACTGAATACACTTTAAAATATTCAGGAACAATTCAAATGCAAATATGGTACAGTGCTGTATTATTCATATTCTGCAACGTTTTGCCTTAATGGTCTGATTGGAAGAAGATCTTCTACAATTTGTTTTCTGTGAGCTTAATGAACTGGGACTTTGAAACAACTGCCTGATACATGAGTTGCTATATTTTCTTTAAAGAAAACAGAATTATGAAGTCAAAGGCAAATTCAGTGGTTTCTTATATAAAATACCTTTTCACTTTCTGAACATTGCCTGTAGCTTTGCTAATTTATTGCCATGAAAATATTGTTACTACTTAATGCACTAGTACTTTTGTCAATAGGCAGCTTTCCCCAAGGCATATTTGAGAACGCTCTGCTAATCAGAGTTGATGCAGTTATTCCAAAGCACACAGGTCTTTAGAAAAAGGTTCATGTTTAATTCTAGTATGGGTGAGTGTTGCCATTTCTTCAAAGCACAATATTTTTAATTCACTGAATTCACTGCTGTGGATATCTAAAGCTCTGACTACATTATCCAGCCCCAGACTCAGCTTGAGCCAGTGTATTTCAAAGTAGTATTGCTGGCATCTTTACTTCTTAACATTTAACTTATGTGAAATATTCCTCATTTTGTAGCAGCAAGGGTTAAACAAAGATTTAATCAGAACCACAAATCTGTGCTATATCATCAGCACAGGACTTAAAAAAATTGTGGTTGGATTTTTAAGCAGATACTCACTTGGATCTGACTTCTTACTTTTCTACATCTGCTTGAACTCTTGAGATTATGACCTCAAATGCAGCTGAATTTTTAGTGTTTTTATTTCAAAGCATGCTGATAATCATGAACAGTACAGTGACTGACAATGAGGTCACGTACACATACATATGTCACACTACAGTTTTGTTCTCTCTAATAAATACTGAAAACTACATAACTTCACTGAGCTTAAGCAAATCATCTTAATTGGTGTGAGAGCTTTTAATACATGTATGGTTTGGTGATATTTAATGTATTTGCAATTCTCTGCAGATGAAAAATTGAATAAAGTTCCTCAAGAAACAGGTCAGGCTATTTATTTCAATTAGAAATAGTAATGAAATTCCAGTAAACTATTAAATGTCACTTAATCTATATTCCAGATAAATAGAATACTTAATTTCTCTTGGCATGTTCCACAACAAGGTACCCTACTTGTCTTTATATTGACAAAACAGGTGCTCCTTTGCTTTCCATACCACAGTGACATTTAGTGGCATTACTCCTTGCTCAAACCCAGCATGGACATCATCTGTTCTGCAACAAGCCCACCGAGTTGAGAAGTGTCTTCATACGGAGATAAAGATTCTGCTTCCTCTGCTCTGGCTGGTTCAGGTCAGTGCTGCGCTTTCCTTCATTCACCTTCACTGAAACCCAGGAGGGCTGCTCATTTTGGTTTCCTTCTGCCGTCAGACCCATCCCCCAAAATTTCTACATTGCCAAGAGTATTAGTACTATTCCTACACTGGGCATAGTTAATTTCCTAATTAAGGACAGAATTACAACCATCAAGGAGAATTTTTTAAAAGCAGCTAGATGTTTTGAGACGAGACAGACGTTTCACTTGCCTCAGAGAGGTGCCACGGGTTCTTGTCTGAAAGGCATTCAAGCCCATCAGCTCCGCAAGAAATTTCTTAGATACATGAGACTTCTAAGGCTATCAGCCAGCAACAGCAGGCGTGAAACTGAAATAGAAGGTTTTCAGTGTTAAGGCACATTACCAGCATGGAACAAAATCTGACTTCTGCAGCGTTCTCCTCAGTTACAGTTCTATTCCTTGGTTTATACCTGAAAAAAATATATATAAGACGCAATTTGAGGAGGTGAGGTGTTGTTCTAATTCTCCATGGAAGTAACCAAGATGGCTTGTGATAATTCTCTACGTCTGGTCGCCCACACACATGGCTTTAATTCAAAGTTTGCACATCTTTAAGAGATTTATATTAAGCTCTGTTAAGTAGTTGTTAGTCATTTCTGCTGACTGTAATCAAACCAAGTTAAGCTAAAATGTACCATGCCAATACATTTCTATCCTTCCCACTCTGTTGTTTCACCCTTCATCTGAAAATAGAGCAACAACGCTGGAAGGACGGCACAAAGATGCTTTTAACATCTCCACAGCCACATTCAATACTCATTTTTGATCTTTTGACACATCCATGGCTCAGGCAGCTAGCAAAAGGCTATGAACAAGACAGAGGAGCAGCATTTCCAAGTCTTAGGCACACTTTCAAATAAAACTCCAAAATCATCTGAGAAATATGTAACTGAACACATGAAGTGCTCTTCAGGAAAGATGCATATACATATATGTATACATACACATGCTCCAGTAGGCTCCTCCATTCATAGATACTACTTTACATTCATAGCTATTAAGAAGAAAAGATGATGCATTCTCCACACAAGCCATGGAGGGAAGTAGAAGGCTAGTTAGCAGCTCAGCAGCACCAGAAATGCAAATAGATGTCAAATAGGTCAGTGTCTAGTGCCCTGCTCCAGAATATCCACATGACCATCTGTAGATGGACATGTGATAAACGTGTGCAAAAGCTTGACACACACCTCAAGTTGATTCTTTAATCCTAAGCGCAGCAGAGAATGCATCCAGTTTCTTTTGACATGCACAATCTGTGCACTGTATATAATACAGTCAGCTCAAATTATATCCACAATTTTCTAAAGTTTGTTGTTCAGGTTTTGGGGTTTTTTTTAGAGAGACACTGTTATAATACAGCTCTATCCCAAATGAAAGAATACAATATTTCATTTTTTTTCCTCTAAACACATCCAGTGAATAATGTACAGTGACGTGATCTTTTGCTATTCCCTTTAAGCCGTTTTGGAGATGGATTGCTACAGTGGGTGGCATTCAGAATAACACATGTTGAGCAACACACACTCAAAACTTGCCAGCTTTATGGTTTCTTACAACATGCTATGATGTGAACTGATTCACACTGAGGAGATGGAGAAAGTTTTTCTATCACTGTAAAAAAAAAAAAGTTATATGCATTCATTATCCAAAATAAATACATTAACACCACAGGCTGAAATAAAACTATGAAAGTAAGCTTGATTCCTCTTTCTATTTCAAAATATTGCATTCAGATTTAAATGAATTAAAGCTGAGTGACACTTACTGTGTGAGATGAGCTGGCCCTGACAGTTAATCCACACTATTATCAAACCCTATCAAATTAAAATAAGGTGAGCTAAAGAAGAAATCAACAGCAAAGATTTTAATTTCCCTGATGTCATATGCTGGCATCTTAGAAATTCTACAATTCCTATGGAGAGGTACAGAAGAGAGAAGGTAGAGGATCCACTTGGTAAGACAGAATTGGTGACTATGAACATAAACAAAGCCAAAAGGAAGAAGTGAAACACAGCTATGGAGGTGGGTAATGGGCTGCAGCTACAACCATAAGCCAGAACCCCTCAGAAGCTATTTTATGTAAGACATGTAAGGGTAATTTCAGAACGGTGTCAGTCCAATGATTTATCACTTCAAAGGTGTGTGGGGGAAAATCTCTCAAAAATCATACAGCGACAGACACTGTACTTGGACTAGATGTTCATTTGGCTACTGTTCTATCAGATTTGATACACTGCCCCTGACAATGTCATCAGCCAGATGTTTCAGGAAGAGAGAACAAATAAATATCTCAAACTAGTCAACTGTGCTGTACATGAAAAGTGACTAGTGGCCCTTTATCACCAAGCTGTTAAAAAATTGGAGTCCTGACACTTAATGACCTAGCAATCTTATTATCTGCACCTCCACGTTGTTATCCAAGGTGAGTTTCACTCATTATCCTCACACCCAGGTCCCCCATAGTAGATAATTCATTCTCCATTTTAATTGTCACATTTCTGTAAACCCAGATGTGCAGACTTCCCCACTGCCTTGCTTCCATACCTTCATAAGCTTTTCACAGGCAAAAAAGTACCCACAAGTTGAAGGTCAACTGCAACTGCTCAGTCTTTCTGAAAAATCAGACTTCAAATCATTAAAGAAAATACAGGTAACTTGGGTCATCAAACAATTTTAAAGCACT
Organism: Psophia crepitans; assembly: GCA_013399095.1. Lineage (NCBI taxonomy): Eukaryota > Metazoa > Chordata > Aves > Gruiformes > Psophiidae > Psophia > Psophia crepitans. Next base: position 80,560 of record VWZZ01007739.1, on the reverse strand, counting down.
TCATTCTGAACTCTGAAGCAACCATGCACTGTAATACCTTATTTTCTTTCACAAACAATTTTCTCCTCCATGGTATTACACGTTAAATCCTATTGTTTTATTTATTCCGCATACGATCTTTTCAGCAGGAAACCTACAGAAAACTTCAGACAAAACAATTTCTATCTTCCAAAACACATTAATCCTACATTTTCACTTTTTCAAAAGGTAAGAATTAGGTAAATATTGGAGTTTCACCAAACTGGAATGTACTCTTCTGAGACCTGCACTTTTCTGGCCTTTCAGCAGACCGTGCGTCCTGGAGATGGACCGATCTGTGCTGGAGCAGCTGATGAATAGTTTTGACATTCACTACTCACTCCCATCCTTCAGTAAATAAATCCAGGCAACAGGAGGAGTTGTTCCTCCGGCCACATTACCACTTGTTTCATGAGCCATTTCGTCAACAGAAACTGACACTAAAATATGACCTTTAACAAAAGCCATCACTCTTTAACACAATAGCAAAAAAAAATCACAGAAAAGAAAAACAAACAAAACCCCAACCCGTTAAGACTGTCCTGTCAATTTCTGCCCTCACGCCCCAAACTAGACCGGACTACAAGAACCGGTTAATGAAAAAAAACTAGAGGTGAAACCGAAACACAGCTCAGCCCTGCACCGCCCTGTAAGTCCACATCAGGCCACCAAGTGCCGGTGGGTCTGACCTGCGCTGGCCTTGCTCCTCATCACACCTGCCTGGTGCCCAGTCCTGACCGTGCTTCCCTCCAAACACCCCACAGGCACAGCTGAGACACTCGGCCGCAGTGCATGGTCGAGGTGGGACCAGACCCGCCGGACCCCTCACCTCCAGGTGGATGCCACCCACCCAGCCGCTGCCTGTGGGAGCGCTTGTCCAGCTCCCTCCACACCTGGCACCGCGGCCGCTCCTCGGTGCAGCGGCCGGCGGGGACCCTCTTACCTTGTTGGAGTAGGGGGCTTTACTCAGGTTGATGCCGTCGCGGATGAGCTTGTCACGGATCATGATCTTCAGCTTCAGCCTGGGGTAGGCGGCCAGCCCCCCGCCGCCCGCCGCCNTCAGCCGCCGCACGGCTTCGTGGATCCGGCGCCGGTGGTGAGGCACGACAACGCCGATGGCATCCAGGTCCGGGTCCCCAATCTGCTTGCAGACCTCCAGGTCGTCGTAGCCATTATCGACGAAGGACTCCGCGTACTGGGGGAGCTGCAGGGTCTTCAGCCACTCGTAGACTATGTTGGTGCACATGCTGGCTCCAAAATAATGATGATTGCAACTTTCAGCACCGAAGCCAGCCCTCCCCCTTTCCGCTCCTCGCCAAGGGAAATAAAACCACAAAAACTGCGACGCAACTAAAGGGTCTCAAAATCAAGGTCAAGAAATCAACATCCACCGGGAAAAAAGAAATCCTTAAAGCAGATCAGTAGGGCATCGCAAGCACTGCCGAACAAAACCCTCCTGTTTATTCCTCCTCCTGTTCTCCTGCCACCAAGTACAGCCGCTTTCTGTCACCGGAGCAGGGAGACTCGGACCAGGGAAGCGAAATGTAAGGGTGCATCCCCTAAGATCTCAAGTCGCTGCTGCACAACATCCACCCGCTGTCTCTGGAAGTAATTCGCAGTCGCTGCCTTTTTTCTCCCCCTCTCCCTTTCAGTGTTAGTTTCTGTTTCTCTCACCTTCCTGCGCTCTGTCGCATGATGAATCTGTTTGCTAAGTGTAGCTGCTTTGGTACACGGTCAGGAGCGGGGACCACCGAGCGCCGGGTCCCGCACCCTCGCCCAGCAGAGGCAGGGGTGCCGGTGTGCAGTGCCCTCCTCGCCCGTATCTCTCCCGGCAGCGGGTGCACAAGGCGGCTTTTGCTTTCCTTTTAAACGGGTCCTTTCGGGTTAGGAGGAAAAAAAAGAAGGGAAAAAAAAAAAAAGGATAAGAATCCCACTCACTTTTCCGAGTTACTTTCCCAGTTCCCCTTCATCCCTGGGAGGATGGTTAAATGCGCTTCGCCGGCAGCGAGCCCAGAAAACTGCTTTCCAACCCCACTCTCTCCGCGCTGATGCCGGCGGTGCCCTCCTGCCCCCCCGGGGCACGCAGCCCTGCCGCCGCCGCGCACAACCTTCCCCGCTTTC
>VWZZ01007739.1:62091-77646 GCA_013399095.1 Psophia crepitans | reverse complement strand
CCGGCCCGGCCCGGCTCTGCCCGGCCCATCGCTCCACCCGGCCTGGCGGGGCGGGGTGACCGGGGCTCACCGCTCCCCGCGCCGACACCCCAGGGGCGTGAGGCGTGAAGCCCGCTGCCATTTTAATTTAAAACAGATTGAAACTTGGGGGGTTTGTGTTGTTTTTTTTTACGAAAATCCCTCTCCATCAGCAGACCCTTCAGCCCGTGTGCATGGGGTGCTGAGGGAGTCAGAGCATTTCGGGCTGGCCCTGCCTGTCGGGTCCCGTCAGAAGGAGAAGGGGTTGGGTACGGCCAAGGACAGGGGCAGCGGCAGCCTTAACTGGGGCTGGGGGGAGCTGGGCTCCGGCGGTGGGGGCACCCACCCTGCCTCCCCGCAGCACACACAGCTGCTAGGAGCAGGGGGGCTGGAGGGGGAACACGCTCCCTTTTGTAATTTGGTGGGGTGTATTTGTAACAGGTTTCCTGAAGGACCTCTTTTAGCAGGTAGGCCCACATTTGTCCTCGGGACTTCATGGTAGTTCACCACAGGATGATCTAGCGTAGCATTTCTCACAAAAAGCGTTATTTTGCAAGGTGTTTTGAAAAGGTTAGATAGTTACAAACGGCAAATGCGGTCTCTGCGAATAAAGCCTAGAGATCATGTGCTAAAAGGGGAGACAGGGAGCAACAGCACTTCACTCCTTCTAAAATCTTCTTCCATCTCTCTTCTCTTTCTGTATCTTTTTTCCCTTCCAGGCCACATCATATTTCAAATGCTCTTCTCTGGCCAGAGACAGAGATTGAAGCAGCAATTATCTTCTCTTCACAGACCTGGTGAAAGACTGACAACGCCAGAGAAATTAGCAAGGAGGTTCTGTGAACTGGAGCTGGAATTGATGGTGTGAGAGATAGGAAAACCTGCCTGGCACAGCCCATATTCATCAGGCTTATTGGCAGTACATAGACAATGATATCATTTTTATGTGTGCGTTTTGGAAGGGTCTTGGAAGGCTTTTAAGGTATTGCAAGTGTTATGATTCAGGTGTGCTTGGCAAACTGCAGGTCTCCAACACGTGAAAGGATGCGGGGATGGCAGGAGGAGAAGTGGTGCACCCCAGCGTGGAGTTTGGCAGCAGGTTACAACATTGTGAAACTCTCTCTGGTTGTGTTTGGCATTCATTTTAGTTTCACAAAATGAGCTCACCTGGTAGTAAATACAGCAGAGTTTTACGTGACTTTGAAATACAAAAATAAACAACAACTGAAAGGAAATGTGATGTCCACCTTTAGAAAAAACGATCAGAAGTCCAGGGAAAAAAAGACCACTCCCCCTCACCTCAGTCCCTGGGAAAACTTTGGGGAAAGTCTTTGTGAAGACCTACAGGAAGTTTTGATGAGCCATTAAAAGGGGCGTTCCTCAGGGGTGGATACTGGGGCCAGCACTGTAAAACCTCTTCACTGATGCTCTCAGTGACAGAGTGGAGTGCATCCTCAGCAAGTTCCAGATGACACCGAATTGGGAGTAGTCAATATGTTGGGAAGTTAATTTGGGAGTGAAAAAGGAGAAAGGTCACAGAGTGTCAGAGCAGGAAACAGAGGCATGGTTTGAGTGATAACAGCAAATTCAGTTTGAAAACCTCTATTCTGTGCTTTTTATTAAGTGCAAAAAATGTTAATTTCTGAGACATTGAACCATTGGTTTCAAACCAGCTAAGAAACCAGAGTGTGTTTGCTGATTGCAAGACCCAGCCTATCAAGCATATTGTATCTACAGAACTATGGCTGGATCGTCTATCGCATTTCCAAACTCAGTCTTGACTTTCTTTTCCAAATTCAGCAGCTAATAAAGGTGGGAAGGTGTAGCAGAGGTCACACCAATGACACAGAGTTGCTATGTTGCAGCCACAATATACATACACGTGTATGGAGAGCAAGTACAGAAACGTTTGCCGTGAAGATGCTGGTAGAGTTTTCACATGTGAGCAGTTTGGTAGTGGAGGGTAAGGACCAGAGTTTTGCGTTTAAGTGTAGCTTCCAGAAAAATGGATTAAAGTTATTTCTAACTTGTGTTCAGAAGAACCAAGTCCAGATGAGATGCATGGCAGAAAAATTACTATATTTTCCTGAGGAATTTTTTCTGCTCTGTAAGCTTTGCAAGCTCACTCTGAGCAAAAACTGAGATTCCTGGCAGGTTTCACTGTGACAGACTATATTGTTCGTGTAATAGAACATAAACGTGATTCATATTGCCAAAAAGGATACAGCATGGCAATGACAGATCTGCTTAGCAAATGTAAAGGATATTTTAACTGAATCATTTATGTAGGTATCCTTTAAAGAGAGGGCACCCTACATTTATGGAGCGTACCAAGGAATGAACTTGAACTTCTGAAGGGTATTCTCTTAAAATATATAATCATCTATTGGATTACATGATCTAACAATAATATACGGTAGGTTTTGCAAAACTATAGCCACATATTTTGTGTACCAGGAGATGCTGTATATAGCCATTTTGCTTGGGATGAGATAAATAAAAATGTAGCTGAACACTAGTTTATACCTAGGTACAAAATATTATTTGGGAATCCTTAGAGCTATTTATTTTTTCTGCCTTTATCAAGACTTACTCGATTTTTGAGACGTTAAGGAAGCAGTGTGGGCCTTTGCTCTGGATACCTAAATAGTTTTTAGTGTTTTGAGCCATACACATATATTTGATGGCTGAAACAAAGCTGGACAAGAACACAAATACTTAGAAGAATAATCACACAGTGTATGAATGTAAGGAAGACTCTGAAATTAATACAACTCTGTTAAGATATTTGTGAAGCTGTTCAGCTAGAAAAGAAAACAGGTTCACACACAGTGAGGGAGAACCACATGATTATGTTGCAATGAATAACATGCAATGAATGAGCGCAAGCTAATACTTCTGTACTTTTCTAAAACAACAGAAGCAGATTCTCAAATACTTTTCTAGGCTTTCCACTAGAACACAAGGTGAATAATTCACTAGAATGAATGGAGCTGCTCAGACATAATGGCAAATATTTGCAGAACCAGGCTATTAGTTCTGGTAAACAGAGCTATTTATATTTCTGTGTAAAATGTTGCAATTATTTGACTGTACCTGGCATACTTTGACAAAGAAGCCAGAGGAAAATAATGATGATGATGAGAGAAGGTTTGAAAATATCCCATGTCTTATCTAAAGTGTAAATCCTAAAGAATATATAGCAACAAAACTCAGCATCTAAAGGAAGACTTGCTCATGTAAACTCTGCAGGGAAACATGCTTATGTATAAAGCTTAGAACTTCAAAAATTGGTACACATCATGTCCACTGCCATGAGCTGTGCTAACTCTAATGAATAGTACTGGCTATTAAGTATTCTGGAGATTGACTTTTCCTCATTAAAACATCAGATGACCATTATCTTAAGTACTCTTTCACAGAAGATTAGGAAAATTTAGATTGGAAAGGACCCCTGGGGGTCACCCAGTCTCATTCCTCACTCAGAGCAGGGCTAATTGCAAACTCAGATCAGGTTGCAGATGGATTTGCCTTTGACTTCAGAAGATCTGCAGGGATGGAGGTTCCCCAGCTTCTCTGGGTAGTCTCTTCCAGCACTCACCCACCCTCACCATGAAGAATTTCTTCCTTTTGTCTAGTCAAATCAATTATGACCTTTGTCTCATGTCCTTTTGCTGATCACATCAAAGAAGGGTTTGGCTCTGTCTTCTCTGTAGCTATCTATCCCTATAGATAGTGAAAGACACTGCCTTCTCGTCTCTAGGATAAACAAACCAAATTCTCTTAGCTTCTCCTCATATTTTGACAAAAATGTGAAAAGATACTGTTTGTGAGGTATGAAGGGTTATTTAAGCAAAAGTTCTATCATAGAAAAGAAAAAAAGAACAAACGAGACTAATTAGAATATTGCTATAAGGAATTTATATGAAATTTAAATGTAAAAATAGAATTGTTTACAAAAACAAATTTATCCCTTAGTACTTTACACAAACAAAGCGATGTTTTAGTTTTAAAGGAAACTTTGAAATATACAAAAACATGACCCCCTGCCCTAAATTTACTCACCATGTAATAATTCATGCTTGCTGGGACTATCTAACTGAGAATGTAAAAGGGCCTAGCTGATGAAACATCCCTTTTTCTCTGTCATGAAGATAAAATTATTCTGGATTTGCGAGTGCATTTGAAACAGGGCAGCTACTTTATTTACTGTGATGCTCCTTTCCCATAAATGTTTGCAGACATTAATTTAAGATCAAGTCTGTGATAACTAGAAGATCACTTTCTGAATGCAACAGAGAAGCAAGTGGAAATAAATATCCAAATCAAGGCTGCTCTTTACCTCAGACCAAGTTCTGTAAACAGAATTCAGTCTAAAAATGTAGCCTCTCCTTCCTCAGTGACAGAAGAAGGTGTACGAGCTAAACTTCTGTGGAGCAGCCAATTCTCTATTCACCAGTCAACCCCCAACATTTTTTAATTTTTTTGTGTGTCACTGTCAATGAGAAGCTAAAACTGACTTGCACTAGTACTACCTTCTTGGCCTTTTGTGGTAAACACTATCCTGAAAGGAAACAAAATTATCCTAAACCAAAACAAAAATACACTTTATCCCTAGAAATATATTGACTGTTATTTTGCCAGGTGCTGACAGACACGTTTTTCTTAAATAAATGGTATTTGTACGCTATAACAATTCAGGGTGGGTTTGTCTGTACAAACTTACAACACTGACCAGCTCTCATTACTATTGGCTTTAAGCCAGAAGATAGTGCAAATGTGGTGTGCATGCAGTTGAATTTTACCTGTACTCAAAACATTTTGCTTCACACTGAATGCTGTTTAAAAGAACTATTTGTTGCAGGTATATATAAAAAGAAAGCCTAAATTATTACTAGTAGCAGTGTTCTTGCTACTACTTAAGTTGTCAAAGTCCCCAGAAATACCAGCTGAACATCAGCACAGTGAGTAGAAAACTAATGAATATTTGTGTCCTCACAATTTACAATCTAGCACTTCCATGTGGTACCATCTTGGAATCATAATGAACAAAAGGCTGAAAGCTTTGCTCACTTGAACATTTACTGTGAGCTTCTGTCTCCTTTTTCCTATGAACTTCCACATCTTCATCAAGAAGAGCTTCTTCGTCAGACACATGCTCAAACCATGAAACAACAATCTTTATGCAGCTTTCAAGTTGTCGTTTGTTTTTTTCCAGTGAGAAATTGAATTTAGAGCATACAGCTACTGCCTAATAAAATTGAACTCACTTACAGTCAGCATAATCATATGTCTTAAACAAATACATTGTGAAAATCCGCAAACATCAGGCACCACGTTTCCAGGACACCAAAGCATTTTGTGGAGAATAAAAAAATAATAATAATAAAAAAGATTTAATCAAATGGGCAAAAATGGATCCATCCTTTCTAACTAGGCTGTGCAGGTTGCCCTAAAAATTATGGCACTAGCTGTAATTACCAGCTGAAACTACTGTGGGATACAAAGTGCATGTCAGGGGAGGAGGGAACCCTTCAACCCTTCAGAGATCATCCTTTCTGTTCCAAAAGGGTCCTCTGATGTCCTAGGACCACAAGGTAGTATCCCGACCCTGGGGGAAACTAGAGGGAAAAAATTGCCTTTCGGTTCAGTTGTGCTGAGGCTTCTGCGCACGCCAGGAGCAGTGTCACTCATCCCTTTTATGGAGCTGTCAGAAAAGCTGCCCTATGACAGCCGGATACTAGTTTCTCCCAGGTTTGGTTTTACTCTGCCTCTCTTCAGAGGCATATAGGCAAAGGCCCAGATTTATAAGGTATTTAGGGGAAAATAGAAAATCATGAAATTTTCCAAGTTACTCAAAACCCAGACTCTCTTAAGTACCTAAACATTAAAACTGTGTTCTTAAATTCCTGTCTGTAATACACATAGCTAACAGTAGAAACTGTTCTTATTACCTGCTGGCGTATGCTCGGTTCCCTTATTCCACGGGCTCTTTCTCTGAGTGCTCCATTCATCCATCCTTCCTCCATGCCTATTATCCCAACCAATTTCCTGCAGCTCTGCCTGCCTCATGGACTGTGTTTTTCATCATCTATTTCCACAATTCCTCCCTTTTCCCTTCACAACTTCTCTGCTGAATAGCTTTTTTGTTAACACTCTTCACTTTCAGTTATTTTCTCCTTCTCCTACTATATCCAGATCAGATTCTTTCCCCCCGCCCCTCCAACAAAAATAATTAAGTTGGAAAATTTCCTTGTAATGTTTTCCCCGTTCATAATCTCTTTTTTTTTTTTTTTTTTTTTTTTTTTTTTTGCTTAGGCACCTGCTACCTAGACAGGATATTGGGCTATAGGGACTTCTCATCTGATGCAGCATGGCCATTGCTATGTGTGGTTTTTGTGAAGGGCAAAAGCACTATCCTAGCTTTCGCTCAGCTGCCGTAGGTGGTATAAACACACACAGAGCTTCCTGAACAGCACTTGAGACACCAGACATAAAAGAAGGAGCCATGCAAAGTAGGAATCAGCAAAAGAAAAGCAGTGAAGACTTACTCTATTTCTTGAGGGTCATCAAACATGAAGTGCCTCCTTTCAGGAAGAAGTCAAGATTATGATCTGGTTTGTAAATTTCTTTGAAGAATCTGGAGATTGTTAAAAGCAGATGTCACAGCTGTCTTCAGTATAGTGAGAAAGAGGAAAACGACCTCTCCTGAGAAGCTTGACAGTTTACCACAAAGAAGTTTGTCACTAAGCTGAGAGCCCCAAGTTCCCCCAGGTATGCACCACCTTTTGAGAATTAACAGAAGTTGGATGCATAAGATCTTTGTTTTCTTTAAGTAACCTTATCAGCCTCTTCACACGAATAACCAGTGACAGGACAAGGGGGAACGGCTGCAAGTTGTGCCAGGGGAGGCTCAGGTTGGAGATGAGGAGAAATTTCTTCTCTGAAAGGGTGGTCGGGCATTGGAACGGGTTGCCCAGGGAGGTGGTGGAGTCACCATCCCTGAGGGTGTTTAAGGAAAGGTTAGATATGGTACTTAGGGACGTGGTTTAGTGGGTAATAGGTGGTGGGGGGATGGTTGGACTAGATGATCCTTGAGGTCACTTCCAACCTTAATGATTCTGTGATTCTGTGATTATCCAGGTGGCTATCAGATAAAAATTCCTGGAGCCAAGCAGCACTGCAGGTTAGCAGTCATGATTTTTCCTCTTACATGCCTGAGCCCAACACATCAGCAGGCCCTCTAGTGCTAGAAGAGGAGGAGGAGAAGGAACCAGCTGGCATGGAAGGGTACAGTGTGATCCAAGTAAGTTAGACCCTCTGAAACAGTTAGGGATTTGACTCCTGGCTTTGAAATAGAGAGTCCTGGTGGTGACTCTGAAGAGCCTCCACCAAGAAATTAGGAAGCTCCTACCATGCCATTTCAAAACAAAGACAGGATCGAGTGTTTGGATTTATGCAAAAGCTCTTCTTCAAATAATGTTTGAAAGAATCAAATATTTCCCTGAATTCCCCTCAGACAGTCCCATTCTGGATGAGTAATAAGAAATTAATCATCCTGTCAGAATAACCGCTGTGAGACCTTTTAGTCATGCTCGCCCCTTTCTCCATAATAGATTTTTGTCAGTCATTCAACTAGGTCTCCCAAAAGACAGCACTGCATCCCAGCTCCTGACTTTCGTGTGGTCTTTTTTTCTGGCTGGGACTTGTTCCGCCATTCCTTGGCATGTTGGGAGTCAATCATGCGTCACAGCGGCCCGGCCCATCAAGCCCACCTTGCCTCTGCCAACTGCCACATCGCCGCGCGGCACCGACTCTTCATTAAGTCAGTGTTGATCCGAGTCTTCCTGCAGCTGACACCCACTATCTTCCTGATACGGGCAGTGATGGCTGGTGTGTCTGTGCAGTTTTAACTGTTTAGGTGGATAAATACAAAGCTAGCAGAATATTATGAGACCAGGGAATTAACAAACAAAAGTTCTCACAGTCATATGAATTCATTTACGCTACACATATTTCAGCTAAAGTTGATATAACAGTATAATTAGAAATGCAAGGATGAAAAAGGAAGAACATGTTTTCTGTCCTTCTGAGACAATTTTTCCTTGTTACAAAGAGTCATACCAGCTAAAAGAACCCAGAGTTTTTTCACAGATACAAAATGGGGATGATGGGGTTTATCTTCAGGGAACATATCCAATTTTATACTTTTGATGTATTATATTTTAATTCCTTTTTCAACAACCAGTAGCTCAACAAAAGGTTTGGTTTTTTTTAATCTTTGTATAACTTCATTTCTCTATAGCATGCATGCAGTTTCCATTCATTTACAAACACTTTCACTTGAGTGAACCCTCATCCATCTTTAATTATCAGCTTATATTTGAAGCGAATCTGGAAGACTGCAGAGGGGTACAGCCCTTGGCTGCAGAAAGATAGGCAGATCTGTGGGTTAGCCTCTGCACTGCTGGTGGGAGAAAGATGAGTTATAAAGCAAACAACTCTCAGATTTAAAAAATACTGTTTGTGCAGATTGCTGATGCCTGTCAAACCTTGAAGTGTGGGGAGGGGGAGGAAGAAATGTTTTCTTCCCTTCCAGGCTTCTGTAGGCTTTCATGTCCCATCCACTTCAGCTGAGTATGCAATGTAGGAATGAACTGTTGTGTAAGTGAAAAGGGTGCTGCACATGCAAGATGATCCAAGCGGTGACACCAGCTCTGCTCTAGGCGTGTATCAAACCTAGCAGCCTCATTGACAACACCTTGGCATTTGTCAACATCCTGATTCTTGTCACCATTTCAGGTTGCCAAATTCAGAAGACGCAGAGAAAGGCTGTATCTCAGCTTGGTGGGCCAAGGACATTTCTGAGCTCCCAGGTGTCCAGGTGAATTCTTCAGCTGTGTCATAACCTCTTACCAGAATAGAATTTGGGGGTCCAGGTAGTTATCTTTGCATTAACTCATACGGTAAGAACAGCTGTCACACAGCTTGGAAGACAGCTATTGCTCATGTCAACCAAAACCTTGATTAAGATGGTTGAGAGACCAGGACTCAGAAGTGTACCACGAAGCACATCCACCTTGCCATCTAACTGCAGCCTCTGGGTTTCAGTCTTGTTAATGATTTGAGACAGGTTAAATCATGTCCTCATCAAGTTCAAGACTCCAATTTGGAATTAAGATCCAAGGTGTGATCTAAACCTAACATTAATAAAACAATGATGAATTAGCTTAATTTGAATTAGTGAAATATTAGGGCAATTCCTGTTTCATTCAAGTCTGATTGAAGACCCAGGTAGAAGATTAATGCAACTTTATCTCTGACCAGTCTTAGCCTCATAAAATCAGCATTGGTTCAGACTGGTCAGCTGAAGTGACAGAATTACTCTGCAGAGATGTGCTGTAATGAATTCTTTTTCCTCTCTCCCTATAATATAAAAAGCCAACTCTTTCTAGTGATGACAGTCAGTAAATTTAGGAGGCAATCCATAGTTCACCTTTCCATTAGCAGGCATATAAGCTACTTTTGCAGGCATCCCCTGTCTTTTTACAGTAGAATCTCACCTTTCTTATGGCAGCAAAAATCAAGCCAAACAAATCTTCATCAGCTCCAGCCTGTGCAAAATGCTCTAACTCCAGTGTAGGGCTCATGGGTTTTGTGTTACAAGCTTTTAACAAAATTCCATCCCAAATGAGCTCTTTTACTTTCAGAAAAAGACAGTCCTCTATGGATGATTTCAATCAGAGCTTTTAAACCCCTAAAGTCCCTGTTTCATAGATGTTTTCTCCCTTACCCACTGCCTCGCTGAGCTGCGCGTCGTATGTCTACTGTAATTGCAGGAGGGATCATTGAAAGCGGCACGTTGCTGAAATTAAGTAAGAGCAAGAGAGATGCTGAAGATTTTTGTGCATTAGGTAAGGAATACAAAACAGAAGATCCTATCAATGAGATGAAAGAAAAGTGCAGAAGTGAAACATATATGTCTTTGTGCTCTGCCTAGTAATTCAACCTTAACACACATAAATGTAACTTTTAATGACTAATTAATTTAATGAATAACTTTAAATGAATTTTTAAGGCACTTTGTGCAAAGCATGTGCATAATCCTTTACTAGCTAGAAGACTTCACTGAACTTCTAGAATAAACTAAATTTGTACACTACCTTACTCCTAATTGTGGTATATAGTAATAAACAGTATTTATAGAAGCCAGACCAAGGATATTGGAGGTTTCAGAGCTCTCAAGAATAACGATGGAATGCCATATTACCTTCATTTTGCCTCTGCCTGAAGTACAAATAGAAAACTCTGTTATTTTTCTTGGCAAATCAAAGATATTTAATGCTGCTTTTTTTAATGTTGGCTGATCTGACCTATGGTCCAACATTCTCTGCAGTTCCCCTGAGATGTAACACGCCTAAAACATTACAGCAGTTGTCAGTCAAATACATGGTTTCTTAAGTGCTAATTGGGATTGTTGTTTAAAGACAGATTTCTCCAATAAAATATTGTCTCCATGCTTGTCAGACATGGCTTTTTTTGTTGCTTTATATGCTAAAATAAATATAAAGAAGGACATGTTACTTTATTTACTTACCTTCCCCTCAAGGAGTGGCAGACACCTCAAACTCATGGAATTGCACATCTATTAGAAATTTTCCTTCGGAGATGGCAGAAGTATAGGTGGTACACCTCTACGTGCATTTAATGTAATTGTATTAAAAGTTGGCTGTAGCAAGGTCTTACTACCAAAAAAAATCCCCCAAAAACTCCAACCCCAAAACAAAACAAAAACAGCAAACAACAAAAGCCATTTAAAACAAACAAACAAACAAATAAACAAACAAAACCAACAAAAAACCCCAACCAAACAAAAAAACTCCCAACACTCGGAACAGGAATATTTACTATAAGTTTGGCAGTGCACAGTTCAACTTAGTTTTGGAGATTTTAATTTCATGATGGAGAATGGAAGAGCTTTCTTATTTCCTTAGATTTTTACTCCTAGACTGAACAAGGAAGAGAGAGTACTCACGGCAATCATCCTTGGCAGCAGTGCATTGTAAAAATACTTAGAAACTGGTAACGGCAATACTGGTTTTATACTTTACAATGGAAACACCACAAATACAGTTGCCCCTGTTAATAATCAGCTATGCTAGTGGACCCAAGCAAGGGACTGAAAAGTGCAGCATTCTGCAAATCCCTGAAATCAATTGATTTAAGCATTATAAACTGGATTCTGTTTTGCTTCAAATAATTTTCTTTTCTCTATCAAAAATATTTTTCCATTTTTTAAAGGGGAACTCTAGCAGTATAGTTAATTTTGTTTTCCTTGTTAAGTTGCAGAACTTGCTCAGACTGAGCTACCTAACCCAATATTGCCAACAAATTATCTGAAGCATATCTTGAGCAGTTCTGTGTATTTCAGCACAAGTTTTCTTTGAAAAAATTACTTACGTAGGTCCATCTGCAAGAAGAGGCTCCTTTGGGGAGTTTTACTTTAACAGATACTTGGATGATAGAGGCAGATTCTGAACCTGAAAGAATTTTCTTTTAAAATGGTGCTAGAGGATTGTTACTGAGGGGAGAAGGAGGGAGGAGTAAAGCATGCCTGGAAAACATTAGTGCTGGTCACTGGTCTGAACTACTTTGAGAATTTGTTCACTCAAGCAGATCTTCTTCTCCAAGTATTCTAGAGATCGTACAGATTTAAAGCACTTTCAGATCAAGTTTTTGGCTCTGTTTCTCCATTTCCAATTTTTCAGTTCACACAGCTACATACAGCTTTACAAGAGACCACAAATAATTGTTATTCATGGTTTTGACAAGTTGAAGAGTCATTACTTAAGAGATTTCACTCCTTTGCAAGTGAACTGCCTATTATTCTTTACTTGTGTAGCAACCAAAGTGTTTTCAATCCAGCATATTCAGAAATCATGAACTAGGTCTGATGTTCAATGACGTTAATTTCATTTTCCTGACAGCTGTTTTTGGTGGGCAGCTGAGTGTGTGGGGTATACTCTACNTTTTTTGGTGGGCAGCTGAGTGTGTGGGGTATACTTTACTTTTTGTTGTTGTTGTTGGTTTTTGTTTTGTTTTGGTTTTTTTTGTTTTGTTTTTTTAAAGAAAGGTGAGATTTTCACATAATCACTTACTTTAGGGATTTGGAGTTTCTGTAAACTTTGAAACATTGCATTGGATGCTTTGTCTATCACCCCGTGGGCATCCAGTTCACCCTTATGTTTACTGTGGTCTGGGAAGAAATACAATCTGTCTGACAGCACATGGTAGCTGAATTCCTCCAACCTCACCTCCCTGCAGCTAACTGTATCGAAGTCATTATCACCCTGTCCAGGTTGGAAAAGAGGAACAAGACCTAAGATCCTTAATTAGTTTAGCTCGTTCTGATGTGTCTCTTTCAGCTTAACATTTCCTCTTCTCCCTGTGAGTGGTTAGAGGACACAGGCAGATACACACCTGCCCAGGGAAGCGGTTGAGTCACCATCCCATGAGGTGTTTGAAAGATGTGTAGATGTGGTGCTTAGGGACATGGTTTAGTGGTGGACTTGGCAGGGCTAGGTTAATGTTTGGGCTTGGTGATCTTAAAGGTCTTTTCCAACCAAAATGATTCTATGATGAACACTGAGCTGCCACTATAGCCAATATACCCCAAGCCTTGCACGCAACCCCTCCCCTCCCCAAACTTGAGTAAAACATCGGGTAATCAGAAGAGGTTGGTAACATGGTGGTAACACATCCAGAGAGATCAAAGCACTCAATAAACACAGATAAACTGAATTTTAGCGTCCTATTGCTGCGTTCTTTAGAAACAGTTAGATATTACTAGATTAGCAATTGTTTCTGGACTTCCTTGCTTCCCCTTTGAGTGCCAAAACAAACACCTAGAGATCAAAAAAATCTTCAGGAGTGGAACTCTCTGGAAATTGGATCCTGCCCGTGGCACTGGCAGGCAGCACTAAGCCAAGGCTACCCGGCAGCTTCACCCCTTCAGCTTGGACCCCACGGGCGCTCAGCATGGGCATAGGACTTTGCCTGCGTAGTTGTTCCTGGAAAAGGATAGAAATAAGCGTCACTGCTCCCCTGCCTTCCCTCCATCACAAACAGCTCAGCAGTCACCCGAGCGGCAACGACTTGTCATGCCTTCCTTCATCAATAGCGAAATGGAAATCTTGATTGCCATTAAAGCAGCATTTCCCCCCCACACACACATTTTCGCTAGGCTGTAACAAGCATTGCAACTGTTCATTTGCATTACTCTTGCAAGATAGGGTGTAACCTGTAGACTAACTAATTAAATGCTCTTTGATTTTGAGTGAAGTGGTTGGTACAGTTTAGACAACAGAGTCTAATTAGCGCTGGATGTTGAGTGGAACTAAAGACCCATGAAAAGCAAAAGGTGCTGAAATAAAAAGTCAGTGAGAGATGTGAAGATAAATGAGTGTAAAATAAGAAAAATAAAATAACCCTTTGCTGTGCTAGAAATGCCATTCCCTCAGAACAACCTGTATTAATTATGAAAAAGTGATAAAATCTCATCAACTCAAAGGTCCAGCTGTTTTGGGTAATATAATGGAGAGCTATCCAAAACACATGATGTCAGCAAGCAACAGATTAAGGTATTCACAGTATCTCACTGCATTTCATTTCTTCCAGGCAACAAATTCACCCCAGTATTTTGACAATGGAATAAAAACTCTGTATGTGTCGCTTTGTGTGCTGTGATTCACAACCGCTCAGCAGGAAATAGAATGTTTGCCTTAGCAGCACCTTCTTCTGTCAGTAAATGCAGCCAATTTATGGTTTGCCTTTGCTGAGAAAAATGTGTATGTAACTTTCTACTGGTATGTAGTTAAGTCCAGAAACTTAAAAAAAAAAAAATCTTAATTGATGGGTCTACACATAGCTCTAAAATAATAAACTCCTATTCAACGCATGTGTCCTCTCTGAGAAGCTCAATGTTTTAGGAATAACAAAGTAGCTTGCACCCCCAGCTCTGCACTAGTTCCTTGATACTATCATCTGCTGAAGACCTGGGATCAAGGGGTATCAAATCAGCACTAAAAGCCATGGCCAATTCAGTTTTTCAGCACCTCTGGTTCCTAGGCACCATCTTTTTTTCCATTGGGGAGATTTTGGGTTGGTAGGGCTCTTGAGTGCATTTCTCTTTTCTCTTCTCTTCACTTTTCAGTGTATCTATTCTTAATGAAAGAAGACAAACAATCAAGTCAGGAGGCTGATAATACATTGTATGTTTATGCTAACACCATTAGTCCCTAAATAAGGGTGATTTAAAATAAACACCATCCAGAGTAATTGCAGTACAAACACAGATGCCTCAATCCTGTGGCAGCCACATCTAAATGAGGGTAGAATCCACCCTTTCTAAGAAATAATATTTGCTTAATGATATGCAGCATCCCTACCCGCTGGCGTGTTGTAGGGCAAGGATGCCTACGGGAGCAAAGCTTCCCAAGGAGGGACGTGTGCCCTGACCTTGGCAGCACACTGCTGGGGAGCATCGCCGTGGTATGGGTTGGTGCAACGCAGAAGTGTCAGACAGGGGAATCAGTAGCTTCAGCAGCTCAGATCTTACGTGTAGCTGTCATAGGGCAGAAAGAAAAATGGTCCAGAGGTTCTGGAAGTCTCTCCCTGCCTCTGATCCCTCTGGTCTGTCTCCTCACACCTCACTGCCCACATACACTGTCAGACAGTGTTTGCCTTCTACACACAGCCACCATACCCTTCTCTCTCTCCTCAAAACACAGAAACCAGGACAAGGTATTCCCCAGGGCTGGACTCCTGTGCAACGGGGAGGCATCCTCTTTGGGAGAGGCCCCCATAAGTTATGCCAAGGTTGCTGGGTAGGACTCACTCACAGTCCCCACGAGCTTCTCCAGTTGCTGAGAAACTCACAGGGGAGTTTGGAATCACAGCCTCAAACAAGCTTGTGTGGAGCCCAGTCCCCAATCCCAACAAGTCATATATGATCAGACCTTCAGATACGGGCTCTGTGCCAAAGGTGTCTGTGCCAAAACAAGGGCAAAATGTTCTGCTGCCCTTTGGTTGTGTTTTTCTTCATGGGCTTCAGTTAGGCTGCCTTTGGTGTTTGGATTGGCATCCTGCACTGTTAGAATGAAAGCCAGCACCGAGTAGTTGCTGAGCCACCTTCTTATATTGCTGCTTGGAGCAAAGTCCAAGTCACAACAACGGCAAACTAGAGGGTTGAAGTCACTGAAACCATTCCTTGGCCATCGGTATGAAATAGGCAGAGGGCAATGGGATGAGGTTCGATGTGGCAAAGTGCCGAATCCTGCACTTTGGCCACAACAACCCCAGGCAGCGCTACAGGCTGGGAGCGGGGTGGCTGGAAAGCTGTGCAGAGGAAAAGGACCTGGGGGTGTTGATTGACGCTCGCCTGGACATGAGCCAGCAGTGTGCCCAGGTGGCCAAGAAGGCCAACAGCATCCTGGCCTGTATCAGGAATAGTGTGGCCAGCAGGAGCAGGGAGGTGAT
>VWZZ01007739.1:4438-61726 GCA_013399095.1 Psophia crepitans | reverse complement strand
GGTACTTAGGGACATGGTTTAGTGGGTAATAGGTGGGGAGGGGACAGTTGGACTGGATGATCCTTGAGGTCTCTTCCAACCTTAATGATTCTATGAAACGGCTGCTTCACAGCCCAACACAGGCAATGTTTTGCAGCACATGGTGCATGTGTGTCATATGGAGACTTGTATGTGGCTTATGAAAGAGGTCACAAAGGTTGCTGGGATATTTTTGGAAGATTATGTCAGTCCTAGAAAGCCAAACAGTTTTGTTTACATCTGCATTGCATCTACAGGCATGGAGCTTGGCATTCACAGCCCTCTCATCACAGCCGTGTTTTCTTGCCAAAGGAAATGGTTAGCTCAGACCAACTTCAAAGCCCGGGCATGAACTAACAATTCACAGTTTTGACATCTGTAGGGAAAAGAACCGGATATTAGATCACACAGAGGGCGTTGCTGCTGCAGAGGAGAAGTTTGGCATGTACAGGTAGTGCTTACATGTGTGTTTTAATTTGGATTAGGACCACATTTGTGAAGCGTATCTCCCAACTTTCCCTGCTTACCACTTTGATAAACTTGGTAGAGCTTGGCAAGTGCTTGGCACACATCACAGAGCAGCCTTGGAGTGCAGAAGCCGGTTTCTAAACTAAACAAAAGTGTGTGCTCCAGCAACACATGCCATGTGCTTCATTTATGAGAGATTCTGCCCAGGGGACCAGAATCGACCTAGTCCAAAGCAATGCGCCTGACTTTGATATAGTCTGATTTAACACTGAGTGTTTCTCTCAACAAATATCTTTCTATTGAGCAAAACTATTCTCTGATGCAGCTGTAGCCTCAGTGCTCTGACACTGGGTTAAATGTTTTTACCTTTGCTACCTGTCAGTCTTGGAGCTACTGTCATCGCAGAGGAAAGGAAAGAACTGACTCAGCAGATCCAGCAGCAGGGTTTCATACAGATCAGCACAGCACACAAGGTGGCACCATATGTTCCTGCCCTTCAGCATCTAACAAATATCAATTAATTCCAGCAGGCACCAACACAGAAGGAAATACTAATTAGAGATTTGGAGAAAGGGGTGGTATTAGCAAGCTAAATATTGGGGGAAATATTGCTATGCTTAGAGGCAAATTGAAGGAGGACAGACTGAAGGTCATTTGCCTATTTACATTTAAAAAGCTGTGTTAGCAATCAGCTGTGCCCCCTCTTTCCCCACCCCATCCCACCCCCCCGAGCTTTCTAAGCCAGAGCTTGCTTGGTCAGAGCTAAATCACAGGAGATTTAGAAAACAGGCTTAGAAACTCATGTTCGGTACAATGAAGAAAAGCAAAGCAGTGAAAGCTTGTCATGTGAGTGGCTAAAATGAGTGAGACATTGAGCTACAAGAAAGATGCCTTCCCTCTGGAGTTTTGTGAATGTCACAGAGCATCTTAGTGCTATAGATGCATTACTAAGTAACAAAATAACAAACAATAATTTTTTTTTAAAGTAGAGTCATAGAATCATAGAATATCCCGAGTTGGAAGGGACCCATAAGGATTATCAACTCCTGGTTCCACACAGGACCAGCCCAGTCAGAGCAGATGACTGAGAGCGGTATCCAGACACTTCTTGAACTCATCCAAGCTCGGTGCTGTGACCACTTCCCTGCGGACCCTGTTCCAGGGTCCGAACACACTCTCTGTGAAGAACCTTTTCCTGATATCTAACCTAAACCTAACCTGACACAGCTTCATGCCGTTCCCACAAGTTCTGTTGCTGAAAGAGGAGACCACCTGCTGAAAGAGGAGGTCACCAGAAAGAGGAGATCAGCACCTGCCCCTTCGCAACCCCTTGTGAGGATGCTGTAGGCCGCAATGAGGTCACCCCTCAGCCTTCTCTTCTCTAGACTGAAGAAACCAAGGGACTCCAGCCTCTCCTCATATGTCTTCCCCTCTAGACCCTTCACCATCTTTGCTGCCCTCCTTTGGACACTCTCCAATAGCTTTATGTTCTTTTTGTACTGTGGCACCCAAAACTGCACACAGTACTCAAGGTGAGGCTGCATCAGTGTAGCGTAGGATGGGACAATCACCTCCCTAGACTTGCTGGCAATGCTGTGCAACCCAGGATATGGCTGGTCTTCCTGGCAGCCTGGCTCATGTTCATCTTGGTGTCAGCCAAGACCCCCAGATCCCTTTCAGTGTGGCTGCTCTCCAGCGCACCACTCTGTATGTACAGCCAGGGTTGCCCCTTCCCAGGTGCAGAATCCAGCACTTGCTCTTGTACAAGAGCATTTGTACAAGTACAAATGTATGTAATCTTAATTATTTTGTGGAATCCATCACTATTCATAAGTACACTAAATTTTAACTTGGATTTATTGCAGTCTTTATAAAGCATTTATTTTTAGTGGCTGGGAAGCTTACATGGTCACAAGGAGGAGGGGTTTGTTTTTAGGCTTGAGAGCTCTTATATCCTCTGGATAGGGACAAAGCAGTTATTTTCTTTTTTCAGGGGAAATTTGTTATATATATGAGCAAAATCTGCTGATTTCTTTAAAGCTTTTTAGGTACAGTGCCTTGATGACAGGACTTTACTGCCAAGGGGAGAGAGGAAGTTGCAGCTGGGGGATCTGTCTAGGTGAGTCCTAGCAGTGGATGGAAACACTGGAAGGCCAAAGTTCAGCCTTTAGAGGTTGGGTTCCCAAGCTCTTTCAAAGACTCAAGTCCAGAGAATCAGAATATCATCAGCAGTGACATCCTCTTCAATCTATGCAGTTAATTAAGAAAAAAAAAATCCAAAAAAGCCCAAACAGATTTAAATGCAATATTTTGAAAGGCAGCAAGAGGAAGAAGGGCCAGAATGCCCACAGCCATGGGAAAGTGGCTTTCATAAGAGTGACCACAAATTAACAAAGTCATTCTTGAACCTCCACTCCGTGACTTGCAATCTGTCAGACCATTTCTATTGCAAAGTATGCTGGCAACTATAATTATTTGCATGGAAAAAAAAAGAAGTAAAAAATAATTACTGAACTTCCAGGTGTATTTTCATAGAACCTAGATGTTTTCTTTTCCTACAGTGCCAACATCAATGAAATCTGTGGAGACCAACACCACAAGTATTTCCCTTGGAGCAGAGCAAAGTCATGGTGCTGGTGGGACACCTTTCTCCATCAACTATTCATTGTTTCCTGAGGTAGGTTAATGCAGTCCTTTGTTCTTGGGTTTTGTTTTCTGTAGAATCTTTGTTGCTGCTAGAGGGGAAATGATAAAGAGCTAGTTCAAGCTGAGAAGATGAGAAATGTGGAAAACTTTACTCCAAGGCTGGTTTTCATGATTGATTAAATAGAAACAACTGGAGCAACAAGACTACTGCTCGGTCTGCATGTCATCTGCTATTCACATGGATTAGTGCTGAGAATGAAGAAATTAAATGGATGAAGCTCAGAAATGTAGACAGTACTCTGGAACACTGCTCATGTAATTAACTCAAACTTGAATTAATATCTGGTGCTGTATGTTGTTCTGAAGTCACAGCTGTTGCTTGATGAGGAAGGAGGCAAGAGGAAGGGGACTTCAGTGTTGCTGGTTTTGTTCAACTTGCTGCAGTAATACCAGATCTCCGAAATTCAATCGTAACCCTAAAGTATGGCCTTTTCACTGTCCATCAAGTCATATTGCTTTGAAGACTGAGAATGGCACAAGGTCACCCAACTTCAAAAAGCATATAAAAAGGTCTTTAAATGCTTACGAGAGAGAAAGCACTGAGGTTTAGGAGAGAAAATTTTGCACCAAGAAGGGCATTGGTAAGAATATACCACCTCTTAACTCTAAAAATTGAAGGCAATGTGAGACAATTCAGGTTAGACAAAAATGGAGGCAAAATAGCAATACAAATAGTCGTTATACCCGACATGGACTGTATTTTTCATTGTTTTTTGGAGGGGTATGTGTTTTTTTTTTTCTTTTTCTCCTCCTCTGTCTTTTTCAGCCCAGTGGCTCCTTGAGGACTTTACTCATTGATCATCTACCTTAATGGCTAGTAGAGCCTGACATTGCACCATTGTCACCACCAGCACTTTTCCTATTCACTCTAAAAGCCCAGCACTGACTTTCTTCTAGCTCATGTTTTTCCTTTGATTCGAGGACTCTAAAATTCCCTGCACTAAGCTTTGTTGGCATTTTGAAGGAGTAGGTAATATTCAGGTGGTTTACTGACCTCAACCCTACTGTATAGAAGAGACTACTCACAGCATAGACAGCACCCATTTTTCCTTCAGCAGACCATTTTATTAATGACCTAGACCAAGAAAAAGTCTGAAACCTTCAAAGGAGGTTAAATCCATAGGCTTACAGGTAACTAGAGAAGTTCTGCGTCATACAAATACAAATCTAGAAGACAGAAATGGATGCTAACTATGCAACACAAATTAGTAAGTATACTTGAAGTCACACATGCTGGTGTTCTAAACACCAAAAAAAATTAGGCTTTCAATTCATAGTGCAAAACTCCTCCCTGGGGGTTGGGTATGTGTTTAACCTCCAAGCTTGGCCTCCAGGCATGTTTCATTCTTGGTGGGACACCGGAGGTGCTTGGACTGTCAAAAGACTCATAAACAACAAATGCAAAAATTTCATTTGTGTGGCTACCCTGCTCTCAGCAAAGTGAAAGTCAATACCAGAAAGTAAATTATTTTTGTTGGTGTTTTGGGGGGTTTTTTTAGTTTTTTCTTTTCTTTCTGAAAAGACTTGTCATTTGTGATAGAAACTCTAAAATGCTTAATCCTAATTAAGATATGGCTATAGTATTTAATAAATGTGTGACATGGAAAGAAATGGCATTATTGCATTACTTGTCCAGCAAAATTCTTCAGATATTCTCCAGGCTCTGAAAGAGTCTCACGGGAGAGTTTGCTAGAAAGGAGAGTGATGCTCTTCCGATCCGAATGACAGCTGGAATGGCAGCAGCAATTTTCCTGTTGAATTCAGACTGCTCTATGATAAATGCTGTTTTAAACTGAAAGCTTGAAATATGCATGTAAATTGTATGCATGAAGAAAAGCATTGCAGAGCAAAGGACATGTGCTAGGCAGCACTGGTTATCAAAATGGTATCACCCCAACCCTCCTGTCGTTAGCGGTTCTGTATCTAACAGCAAGTCAAAGGAAAGGTTTGATTCCTCTTTTTTTTTGTGCAAAAATTGTAATTTGTATTTGCATAGTCCAACAGACTATGGAATTGGGATTTGTAATTGGATCAGAACAAGTGCCTATCTCTGCAACAACTGTTTCATTTTGTTTCCTTGTCAGTTGGTTCAGGAATCTGAGGTTTGTAGCTCACTGCAAAATGCCACTGAGATGATCAAAACATTTGCCATCTTCAGGGCTAAATACACAAGCTGCTGCTTTGACCTCCTGTCTGGAGAAAGAGGTAAATGCGTCCTTTCCACACTCAGTAGTTCTGGGAGGTGCTGGGATGTTAGTCATCAGTGTAAGGATCTCAATCAATAAATTGCGCGACAAAGGCAAAAAGGGAAAAAAAACCAACCACCTAGCACAGAAAGCGCTGCTGAGGCTGCACTCAAGGTGCTTTTAGAACATAAATAACAAAACCAATTTTACGGCTTGATGACTGAAAGGACATGGCTGTATGCAGCAATTATTAAAGTGGACAAAAAGCACATTTTCCCACAGGGGCCAGCTTAGACCCATCACTAGGGCTGTGCAAAGCTGTGGGGTGGAGGAGGGGATAGAGCATTTTATACCTGGCAGCAGGCTCTCTTGTGAAGGGAGAGCTCCTGGACTTCAGAGTGAGGTTTAGTCACCCTTCTTGGTGTTCAGAGGTGGGGAACGCTGAGGGACTTAGTGGAAAAAAAAAATAATTTGCTAAACCTTGTCTATTCGATTAAGCAAATACTTACCAAGGTTTGTTTATTTTCAGGCAGAAAATGAATGGTTCAACCCTTTGGGGTTTGAAGGAAGATTAGATGGGGCTGAAAAGCCACCACCAGACTGTGGAACTAGAGTCAGAAACCTGAATACGGCAGGATCTGAAGAAAGTCAGGCTGGTAGGAACTTTAAGAGAGTGCCAGAGTAGGAGACTAGAGAGGAAGCAGACTGCCATGGAGGAAAGGACAGAGCCTAGCGAGGATACAGAAACTGGAGATTTGGGGATAATCAGCAAAACGGGACCTTATCTGGACTTTCTAGGGTCCTCCTGGGATGAAGGCAGGAGAGACGAGTGCATGGCAGAAAGGCATGAGTTGTGCAGGGGTAGCTGGTGAGGTGAGCGGCAGGGCAGAAGGAGCAGCAGGACGGGTACATGGTGGGGACAAACTGCTGCTCTGTCAGGGGCCTGCGGTCCCCAGCAGTACCCCGAGAGCCAGCCTGGGCACTTGGGCAGGATGGGCAGCAGTGGCCCCGGGCACTGGCAGAGAAAGTGGCGTGTGGGAAGAGCAGAAAGGAGAAAAGGTCTGTCTTGTAACCAGGATTGCTCCTACAAAGTACATCCAAGGCAAACCTATTTTTTCCTAAGTGGCTTGAACTTTCACTGTTCAAAATAGGAATGCAGCTGTTCTGACCTGTTTGCTATGTTTCAGGTTAGCATAAAAAAAAAAAAAAAAGTTATACATAAAATATAAAGGATTAGCATAATTTAACAGTTAAGTTTCAACTTTCCATCATAACTATCTGTTCTGGATTTGAAAGGAAAAAAAAATAAAAATCACACTTTGTTTTAAGCCAGTTTGAAATCCTCAAAGGATTTCCTTCAGAATAAGCCATGCCGATGAGTCGCATCTCTGGCCTGAAGTGGATTGTGTCCACCTGCCATTATGCCAGCATTTACTAAATTTCCTGGAAATTTTTAAAAGCAGATAAAAGGGAAATGGCAACTAGGAAACATCCAATCTCTTAACCTGGGTTAACAGATTTTCTAGGGGAGTTTGATGGAAATAGTCAGCAGACACAGCTTCTCTATCAACAGGGGATTTTCATTCCTTGCCTTTTAATTCGGTACAGATTTTGTTACACATTGGTTACCATTAGTTCCATTTGTGAAGGTCCAAACTAGAGGTGCACACTTGTAATAGCCAAATAAGTAATTATAAGTAAAATAAATAGTACACAAGCTTGGGCATGGCAATGAGATCATGGCAACACAAACAGATAAGGAGGACTGCAAACCCTTCAGCCTGACACAAAAGAGACTTCACCAAAGATTGTGACAAGAAGGGTCGTGAGTCAAGGGAATGGGATCCAGACTGCCTATTTCTGTTCGGAAGAAATCTGAAGTAGCTTGTCACATGGAAACTGTTAGGAGGCAGTATGATCATAACACTACTTTGAAGACAATTCTAAGGAAAAAAAACCTCACCTCATAAACCAACACATTCAACTCTTGGGTTCTTGCTCGTAAATACTAAGAGCAAAGCAGCTGTATGAGAGCCCACCCACCACCACGAGTTGATGAACTTTACTTACCCTGGGGCAAACTGTGTTTTTCAGAGTTGATCCTACCAGGGATGTACATTCCAGCACAGAGTACAGCATTTACGCTACCATGCCACAGAGGTCTTGCTCTGAAATGCAAGGAAAGCGCAAATAAAAGCATAAAATGTCTGCACAGTCATTTTCCTGGGGTCACAAACAATTGCTTTGCTTGACATGAAGACTTAATGTTGTTCCTCAAGTCCAGAGGAAGAAAAGAAATGGAAGCTACGCAGTAGTATTGCTGGAATCTGTCTCCGAAAAAAGTTCCTGATTCTGTTTTTACTTTTCAGTACTGGCCTTTGATTAAGTTATTGGGTTTTGGTTTTTTTTTGTTTGCTTATAGTAATGATTATTACACCACAGTACGAAGGAAAATAAGTAACATGCGGCACGGACTGCACTGTCCTTGGCTGGCGGAGAAGTGGGGCTGAGCTGTTGGTGGCCCTGCCAACCTCACCTGTCCTCCTGTCCCAGCCCTGTCCTCCTCCCTGCCACCCTTCTTCTCCAGGGCAGAAAACAGGGTACCTCAGCCTGACCAAACCGTCCCGTGACACCCCACGAAGCTGGCTCCATCACTGCCTCGCTCCCAGGGAGACTGCATCTACCATTTCAAATAGCAGCCGTATTTGTGCTGCAGTTCAAGCTTGCGATTAAATTGTGGGTTGAAGTCTTTTATGAAAAATGCCATGGGATTATGAATGATCACAAGCAGTCAAATAAAACAGGACATGACTAGCACGAGGGAGCTGCTGCTGCTTGTTGGTGTGTCAGGGAAATTGTTCAAGTACTTATCAGCTGCAGTATCATTTACCTGTTCTGATTTAATGAGATCATAGCTCCACAGGCAGGAGTCTTAGTGGTGTGTACATACACAAGCTTGCAGATAGGCACCCAAAAGCAATGCTTAAATCCCTAGGCTCACAGCTCCCAGAGAAAGCTGAGAAAATTCAGTGCTTCAGTGCTTCTGAAAATTCCCCAAGAAGCAAAGCTTTACAGATAAGCAGTACCTGGCTTCCACTAATTTCAAAGAGCATCAAGCAAATATCTTTGAGGATCTGGTCCTAACTGCTTTACGACATGGGACGACAGCGTAAGTTGGCACCAGACTACAAGCTTGTGCTGCTTTGTGTTTTCATTAGCAGTGACTAGTTGTTACACTGGTTTACACAGGGGTGCTCACAGGCAAACTCCAGACTGATTCGCACATGGCCAAATGTTATGTAGACCACACTCGGCTTGACTCACACGCTGTTCTCATTGTATCCATCATGTTTTGTCATAGAATTTTAAGAATTTTAAATATTCACTCTATCACATCAGCACTTGAAGAGAAACATCCAAACATCACTTTTTTTATGGACCAAAAGAAGAATTGAAACTAGAAAGTTGCTACCTTGCAGCTGGTGTTAATGCATCTATATCCTGCATGTCTTCTACCAGCCGAGAAGCTTGGCCATAATGCACGTGGAAATGTGGTTGGTGTTGCATACAGACACTGAACGAAAAACACAAGCAGCTTTGGGAGAACGTGATCTGTTCTAGAGATGCCACATTAGCAAACGGGAGCTGCAGCCCAAGTAAAATGCCCTAGTAGACTGAAGCAAGGATGAGACATGACACAAACTCCACCAGGCTCTGGCTGTCCCAGAGGACAAAAACGTGATTTGCTCTCTGCAGTAGCTGTTTGTGGCAGAAATATGTCAACAAGTCTCTCTCATATGGAAACTCAGAACTCCTGTCTCAGCAAAATCATTTGAGAATAGGGTTTATCACAAGCCGCTGATGTTACAGCTATCATATCAGGGCATTGAAAGACATTAACTTTTTTTTTTCATTAGAACAACTGCAGGAGACGTACCTGATAGACACACAGCCTTGCTACATGGGAGGAAAATTTCATGTGCCTCTTTTGTTGGGAATGCATAAGTAATAATTTGCACTTGTTCATTCTGGAAGAGAGAAATTGTTTGCATGTGGGCAATAATAAATTACGCAGTTTAAATATTTGATCCTCTTCTGTCAGAAAAATGTCAATACAAAATCAGTCTCCAGTAGCTAAGATTTGCAATAGAAACTCAAGCCCTTTGTGGAAAAGGCCTTGGATTTAGGGATCTCATCTTTTTCTGTAGCGGAAAAATAAGTAAGAACATTGTCTATTTAGGTGAATCTATACGCTTGATAAAAGCTTTATAGGTTTTTCAACTGGCTATTAGATTTAGAATGAACCCATTTAAACATTGTTATTCTTCTCCTTATTCTTAGCTGAAATGCTGGATTTTGCTAATGCACATGGCCGGTTAATGGGGTCACCACTATACTGAAAGAATAATTGTCAGAAACAGGCTAAGTTGTTTTCTCTGTGTTTTATTGTTGCCATTACTGTTTTGAGATGTATATCAAACAAATTTACCTAAATTGCCTATGAGAACCTCATTGCAACGTGATGGATTCCTCCAATTTAGCTGAAAGGACAGATTGCCTTGTGATCCTAACACACTGCTCTGCTTCCCTCCCCCCTCCCCAAATGGACATTTTGGGTTAGTTTCTGAATAAAAAGTTACAGTTGTGCTACTTGACCTTCATGACAGCGCTGTGCCTATAAGTACTTCAAGCAGACTTTCTATATGTTTTAATTTTCCAGGGCAAGAATAATTATGCAGGTTATAATCGTAATTTCTACAATATACTTTATAGTTACCTTTACAAAGGGAGTATCCACATAAAACTGAATGGAAAGAGAAGCACGCAAAATTTACCTGAGTCCTCAAGTGAAAACTTGAAGATTCTTTCTTCTGGAGCGCAGTCATGTAAAAATGACTTCTGATTTCCAACTGAATAGCTCCTTACAATATCCAAGTCACATCTGCTTATTTGTTTGACATAAGGGACTTTTATTGCCTCTTCCTCTTGAGATATGGTACATACCGATGCCGTTTTAAAAGTCTCCTTTCAGTGCACAACCACGTCTCACAGTCAGAAATAGACAAGGACTTCAGCAAGCCCTTTGGGACCAGCCAGGCTCTCCTCTCCCCCCACTCAGGCACACTCCCCAGAAAGATGGTCTTTCTCTAAATTTGTTGTTGTTGTTGTTCAAATTGTAATTTATTGCAAGTATCCAGAGAGGTAAATTGACAGGCAGTTGCATGTGAGGGTGATATTTCTCTCCTGACAACACTAGATGGACCCAGACATAGGAAACAATGTGGTATCATGAGATATTTTTGCTGAATACGACATTTTCAATTGAGCATCTTCAAGACTGCTTCAGCTTTAAATCTGAATTTGCCAGATATAACAGGGATTTGACATTGACCCTTCACCTGACAGTAATACATTTTTTATCTTTTAATAACATACAGTAGTGCTGTGTTGTGATTTCAGGAAGCTCTTTGAGTAAACAAATCATATTCATTGCCTAGAGACTAACATGCCTTCCTGGAGTCTATAAAGATGAAAGATAAGCTGAAAGATAGGCTTGGAAAAGTTTTCACTCAGCTAACAGCAGAATTTTTTTAGGAGTACATTGCTGCACCAGTTAAAAATTTATGTTTAAAATTACATTGTTTATATGATTTCTTGAACTGATTTCTCGATACTGCTTGATCCAGACGTACTGAGGATTTCAAACGGGATCTTCAGCCTAGTTTCTCAGGAAAATAAGTTTTATGTGCTCTTAGAGTCCGGGCGCCTATGCCAAACAAATGGGTTTTGAACTTCAAACTTCAATCTAGCAATTTCACATCATGCTAAAAGTCAGCCCCTCCAAAATCTGATTCATTGTCTGGTCATCAGCAGTTAGAACAAGAAAAGCAAACGTATTGGTGCTATCGCGCCTCACCCCATGGCAGAAATGCTGAGTTGTGGGCAGATTTTGGTCTGGTCCAGCCTGCCCTATGGGCAGAAATAGAGAGAAATGAGTGAGGGTGGGGAAGGTCAGTATTACAGTAAAATAAAGCTTTCAGATAGTGATGCTTTTAAACAGAAAATTAAGACCTCACCAATAAAATTGAGGAAATTTGTTCAAAAGGCATTCTTGCAAAGGCTTTCCAGGGGACATGGGCATTGCAGTGAGAAACCAACACAGACATCAGACGCTGCAGGTATCTTCAGGTCCTTCCAGCCGAGAGCAGCACGGGCTTTCCTCCAGATCCAATTTTGGATGACAACTGCCACTTACAGGGAACTTCGGTTGGCATCTGGTGGTAGGAATGAAACGCGTCCAGCACAGTAGGACAACAAAAAATTAATTAACTGGGGGCTAGCTTAGGAAATTAGCTGGAAGCAGCAAGACTCATCTGAAATTAGAGAAATAACCTCAGTGAAATATCTTAGAACATAAAGGGGGGGCTGGGGTGCACAAGCATGCTGGCATGAGCAACTGAGAATGCTTTCCAAGTATGTATTTGGAAAGTGAAGGCAGAAAGACACAACACCGAATAACTGAGGACCAAGCATTCACCCACATCATCTACATATATGTCTTGAAATTTCTAATGAGACTTTTGAAACTGTATTCAAACTGGAAGGGAATATTTTTGTGTAACACAACGGAGAATAATTACTGACAGATTGAACGAACAGCACGCGCATTGTACCATTTATTTTATCAATTGAATTCTATGATTTGTTCCTCATCCTACAGTCTCCTAATGGCATTAAGTGATGATTGTGTGCTAGCATGGGTAATCAGAATGAAAATTAGCCTTTTTCAGCTGAATTAATTGTCTCTATTTATTCTGCTTCCAATTCAGTTTTTAGCTATTATTTATAGTCTATTTAAGAAAGATTGCATCTCTTCTGCAAAACCACTGTCTTCAGCAAAACCACTGTCAGAAATAAGAGCAGTTTTACAAAAACTGAAATAGCACAGCATTTCTCATTTCAGTTGGATGTGCCTTCTATACTTAGTTTTTGGCTTGAAAAGAAAGCCATTATATTCAGATAATAGTTTTCCCAGCCAAAAGCATGCACTCATATGGAAAAGATTGACTGTTAAACTCTGGCAAAATCTGTAATCTACACACAATGACATTTTATAATAGAAGCCTATGCTAAGTAAAGGCATTTTGTTTTTATTTTTAAAATCTCCTGAGAAACCACAGGGTTGATGTATCTGAACCCAGACTAGGAGCCTAATTTCTCACTGTGCTTTTGAGAAAAGCTGATTTTTTCAGTGCTAGAAGAGACTGAGGTGGTTGTATCACAGTTGTTGCAATAGGGCAAAGGTTGCTATCTGGAAAACCTTCATCTTGTAAAGGAGCTGGGTACATTAATTCGTGAAGTGCTTATTATTGATCAACCATAATAATTGCTAAATGACCCAGGGCTCAACTTCATTATAGTCAGACCTAGGTAAAAATCCACACTGTTGCCTTAATTACTATTTTCAGGCAAATCTTTACTCTTGCACCAACTCTCAGGCCCCCAGATGGGCAGTAATCACAGGCCTGCGCAGAACATCCTCCGAGAAAGAATTTCCCAGCAAGCACAAGTTAGAGGTGAGTAGGAGTATACAGAGTGCAGCATCCCCAGGTGCTTGATTCAGTCAGATTTTGGGTGACCCACATGCTGATGACGCTGTTCCTTTCCTTGGGAGATTTTCTCAAAGGTTAAGACAGGTAAAAGCCTGCGAGCTCTGCAAAGCTGGTCCCTGTATTATATCCTGTTTGTTAGAGGATGAGTTTATATTGAATAGCAGCATGAGCTAGAAGAGTCGGAGAAACGAAAGCACAGGTCTCCAGTGATGCCTAACATCTGCAAAATAGGACGCTAGGTCCTGTCAAGCAAAGCCTGGTTCTCCTGCGCAGTTGGAGCAGCGACTCCCCACACAGATCTCTTCCCATCATCCTTGGCCAGCACCACGTCCTCCATCCCCAAACTTGCCAGTTGCCTGCCACTGCATTGGCTAGTCCACTGGTTTTTTTTCGTTTCCCAATCCCTCACCTGCCCAAAAGACAGCTACATCCTGCTGGGCTCCAGCAGAGCCAGATGGGGCCCTGCCCAGGCTCCAAACCCCACCACTGCCAAGCCCGGGTCCCTTCAGCTACTCCCTTCAAATGCAGCCCAGCACCTCGTGGTCACTTCAGCATCCTGCCTGCCCCCACTCTGAGGCATCCCCAGCCACACGAAACTTTCCCCATCCCACCCTGCTGAAGGCTTCCCATGCTGCTCCTCCCAGTGTAAACACCATGCTCTTCACCCACCTGACAGGAAAAGCATGGCTGTTCGTGAAGAGACAAACTCTTGGAGAAGTCTTCCTCTTCCACAAGATACATGTGCCATGCCCCTACTCCCATGGTCCAGCTGCATTTATTTGCCTGGCATGACGGGCAAGGAAAACCCTCTGCAACAAGATGCCATGTTGATCTTAGGGGGGAAAAAAAAAAAAAAAAAGATGAGAGGTTTTTGGGAAAGCTTCTCCTGTACCTCACAAACAGGTAGGAAGAGTTAAAAAAAAAAGGAAAAAAAAAAAAAAAAAAACAAAGAGCTGAGTATGTGAATCTTAAGTGACCCCATCAAAGAAAATGTTTCTAGAGACCCATATTTTAGTTATACGGGAACTTTTATGGGAAGTTTTATTATGGCATATACTGCTACTGTATTGCTCAGGTGTGCAAAAGACTAAAGGATAATGCTGTCAGAAAGACACACAACTCCCAGTTGCCTACACAGTAAATCTTCCTGTGGAGGGGAAGAGGAGTCTGCAATTTCAGTCATCCCTAATGCTCTATGATGTACCAGCACGACTTTTAATTAAAACTACGAAGCAGGAGGAGTTTTTATTTCACTCCAGAGCAGGATGGGTGGTATCAATGAGAAGGGGATGGCTGTCTACTTATTAATTTGCAGTATTACGAGTACTCCTCCCACGAACATCCATCTGGTGCCCAAGAGCCACGGGGCTTATTACTTACAGGGCATGTTCACTGCTGAGCCTGTGAATTTGCTGCAGATCCCACTCACAGTGACCTGGCAGCGAAGCTCAGGAATTTGGCATGCCCACGAAGCCCCGTCTCATGAGTCTTCAGCCAAAACGTGACACTTCACTGTAAGCTCTGGGAATAAATGAGGAAAATCTGCTCTTGTGTCACATGCATTGCCTTCAGGAAGCAAGTCCCAAGGTAAGGCAGATCTGCAGAACAGCAACCGTGAAGCCGAAAGCTTCTTGAAGGGCACTCAGATTAATAACTTCTTCACATGAGAGAATGCTTGCATCTGTAAGTCCCTATGGACAGATGTGGCCTCATGTCAGTGCACTGAAGAAGGCTGCACACCTTGTGCCTTAGTTACATTAAGCAACGTTGCCAGTTAATTTGGTGCAGAGCAATAGGGGTGTGTGTTTTTCTCTTAAAGAAAAAGATCTATAAAATCAGAAGTCGATTAATTCTCACCTTCCCTGCTAAAGAAACCCTAAAAGGAAACTTGTCTTTTGTTCAGTTCAGAGCCAGCTTAGAAAACCTCAAGGGTCAAAGCCCTGGTGTCAGCATCAGAGCAGCCAGCAGGACCACACAGGGGTTCCCTGAGTCACCTCCTACCAACCGTGAAGGGCGAGAAGCCCACTTGTATCCCTTTGAGGACACAGATCCTGGCCTGGATGCTGGGGAGGAGACAGCAATGTCAGGCTCCTGCTTTCAGTTTCTTCACCATTGGCAGAAGAGCAGAGTCAGTGCTCTCCTCATCCTGGCTGTCGGACAAATTTGGGGCCTGTCCCTCCTGGGCTGCCACAAGTGGTAGTTCTGCTCCAGGTATGACTGCGTTTGGCGTATGTGAAGCGATGCCTGGGGTAATGTGGGTGCTCTGTTTGGTCAAACAGGGGGCTGCTCAGGCATCATTTCCAGCTCCTCTCCCCAGGCACTGACAATGGGGCTGCCTGTTGTCACTGCAGGGCTGTTGCCTGCTGGGCCATTTTTGTGCATCGCTTCTCAAGCAAAGCCTATGGGATACATCCACACAACAAAGCTTCACATCAGCTCTTGTTTAGATCCTTTCCTCTGGTTCTGACAAATGCCATCCTGCACAACACAGCTGCAAAGATAATTTCGAAGCCTGCTGCATCGTGCTTGTAGCCTCCCCCTGTGCTGCCTTCCCTTTGCTCCCCTCTTCTTGACAGCAGCAAACGCAAGCAGTTTGTCTCCACATTTATTGCCTTCTCAGCACCCTGTCCCCTCCAGAGCTATCACTGCTCCCTTAGTGGGACGCCAGATCTCTCATGATCAGTGGACTAAGCCAAATGCTATTGATTCTCGTTAGATTTTCAAACAGTCCCGCTTAATTTTTTCCATGCTGCTGTTTATTTCAGGGAGCAGCTCCCTGTAACAACAAAACTAGTCACTTTTTCTCATTTTAAAAAGTATTTTTGAAAGGTTTTCTTTGCCACAATGGCTGCAAACATGCGGTAAGTAGCGAAGCAGTGTTGTGCCAATCAGGTCAGCCAAACCTAATTTCCCTTTTTCTGCCCCCTTCCTTCTGACCTGTATCAGTCATTCTTTTACCAGGCTGAAGCCTATGGAATCAGGCTTGGATCAACATATTTTTCCTGTGTTTTTACACTACCTTTAATAATAATGTAGACCATGACTACAGCTCTCAGTGGTATAGCAGCTCATGCTCTGACCAAGATGAAATCACAGCCTTGAGTTTATAACGGAAATGTAAATAAATTCCTTTCAAAAACTTCAAGAGAAACATTGGGTTATTGCTTGCCATCAGTCCCATGTAGGACTATGGCAAACAACCATTGTTCACATCAGCTTTACTTTTTCCTCCAGTTAAACCACAAGGAGCAGGGTTTCTAGGCTCCCCAGGATGCAATACATGGCCAATCCCTGTCACTGTGTGCATTTTAGAAGACCACATCTATTCTTTGCTTGAAGCTTCGCATTAAAGCCCACAGTAGACTACGTATCTGCTTCAGACTGACAGCCGTTCCCATTCCCTGTACTGAAACACAGTGAGCTAGTGGGAGGCCTCAGATGCAACGCTCGCCTGTTCTGACACGGCACGAGTCCCCAGCCACCACACTGTGCTCTACGGAGCACACAGGGAGAGATTTTTGGTTGTCCCTTCAGGCATAATGTGCAAAATACACTCAAGTAATAGCGATGCCGGTATCAGAGCCTCCTGGCCAGCAACGTTTAGGTATTTCTCAGTTCTCTTACCTACAGGAGTTTGTACTGGTGACTACAGCCCACAAGCACCAAAACTGGTGCACACCGCATGACTGGACTGCTGGAGAATCAGCAGCTGCTTCCAGAAGAATCCCAACAAGAACAAGCAGTTCTGCGTTAGACAGAGCCAAACTGACTACTGACCTCTTACAACCAGAGGAAAGCTCTAGAGGGCAATGCAGCTTCCATGAATCCTGCTCTGCCAACAAATTACATTCAAAAATGTACAACCCTCCCCCCCAAAAAAAACCCAAAACAACAAAACCGTTCTAAATTGGTTTAACTAGAGCTGCATAATAAAATATCTGCTTTCTATCTTCCTAGGCACTTAATAGATTTCTTTCACAAGATGCTGGAAACTCTAAAAAAAAACAAAAAAAAACAAACCCCCAAAAAAACCCCACAACAAACAAACAAAAAAACCCCACCAAACAAAAACCCCAGAAACTGCTGTGCTTAGAGAAAAAGCTGAAAGCAGGTGAATATTGGGATCTCTTAAGTTCACAGGCAGAGCTGACTATGAGTTTGAACATATGAAAACCTAATACAATGACCTGGACTAGTCCTTTTTGGTTTTTTAACAACTAAATTTTCATCTACCCCTTTCATAGGGGATGGAATTTAAGAAAACAGTCCTTCCTTATATGAATTAGTATTAAGTTGTGATATACATCTTAAACAACAGGCAGATGCATACTCAATCTAATGACATTAACTGTAACAAAGAGAAGCCTCATGAGGGCCTGGCCCACTTGTGCTACCAGCTTGGAGATCCCAAAAGAAAAAGCACCATAGTCGGTAGGTGACACTCAGACATTCAGGTAAAAGGTACTTACTGAACTGGTGCTAAGAGACTTGCAGGTGCCCAAGAGAATTAGGAGATACCAGCTTGAAATTGGTTTCTGTTCACTCCCACACAGGAGACCGCATTCCATATTATTCTCCCCAGGAGTCTCTTGTGCCACAGAAACTACAGTTAAATGAAATTTCTCATTATGCCTGCTTAATTAGGCAGAGGAGTTGGTAAACTTATCAAAACATAAGCACAGTCTGACACTGACTGCAAACCCCTTCAAACTCCCAGTGAAGCCCCCGCTCACACTGTGATTGCGGAAAGATGGAGAAACAGTTATCTGCTCCAAAACAGAACAGAAACCTTCCCACTTTTCTCTTTCCTGTAGCTTTGCTACAGTCCTCCATCACCCCTTCTGAGTAGTTTTGGAGTCAAACAGCTCCAAATGAGTGTCTGAGGCTAAAGGAGTGCTCCCCAGGCCTCAGCCAGCCAGGGGGTACAGCACCCTCCCTCCTGAGCAGCCTGCAGACAAGCCTCAGCCCAGGCAGTCTCCTGTGGCTGAAAAATGCCGAAAACTGTTTGCTACGGCAACTGAGCAGAACTCTGCTGCTATAATGAGTTACATATGCAAGCCCCCAAGCCCTTACTAAAGGAACATTAATTACATGTTATGAAAAATCAGCCAGGAACCCAGAAGGTGAGAAGCTGGTGTTTGCTGGCACTCTGCTCTCATGGGTTTATCTCAGTGCAAACTGTGAGACAGCACATTCATTTTCCTTAGGCCAGACTGGGATGCCTCCAGCCAGGCTGCTGCCTCCTGAGAGAGCAGAAACAGCCAGGGCCTCTTGCTTGGCAGACCCATGGCCAAGGGAGCAGCCCAGATGCACCAGGGCAGGAAGAAGGAGCAGGTGAGGTCAGGGCTAGGGTGGCCCTGAGCACCTGCAGGCCAGTGTGCAGCAAGGAGGAACAATTTTGGTGACCCAGCCTGGGTGAAAACACTGCCTCAAAGCTGGGCCACGAGCCTGGTCCCTGCATCTGTACTCAGTCCTTAGCACTGCCCAATTTGCAGTCCCTCTGTACCAGACCTTGGTTGCCTGCTGCTGTGTCCATCCCAGCCTCCTTCCAGGCACAGCTGGCCAGGGACCATCCCAGTAAAGGAAAACTTGTATGGTGACACAGTTTAATGCTAACGGGCATACCATCGTATGTCTGCAGGTCTTTGATGCGTTTAATTTACAGTACATGGGCACTGGAACTGCTGTGACACATGGCCTGCAAAGGGACCAAGTTTTATGAAGGCCTCATGAAATCCTGGCCTTTGCTAAATCAAAGTGCTGCACTTTGCAGCCTCAGGTTAAGGATCCCCTCCTCTTGTCGGTGCACTGACGCTACGTGCATCCTCCCAAAGGAGGGAGCTCCAGTAGCCATGCCACTGGTGATCACAGAAGATTACCAGAGCTAGCCAGTGGCTGGAGGCCGCGTCACCCTATTCGTAACTCCATGTGCTGCAGAGCTTAAAGTTCAGAATACCTAACTGTCAAATATTGGAGAAAAAAATAGGAAGGCAGGAGAGGTCTGGAACCATCAGACTTTTCCCACAGATGAAACTATCCTCACTACATCAATCACACAGTAAACAAACACCACTGAAATATTTTACTATTTGACATCAAGAGATTCCAAAAATTTCACTGAAGTGCAGCTATTTCCCTTCAGACCTACTCTCCCAGCCTTTCTTCAGATTCAGTATTTCTGCATCACTCAAAGCATGTTAACAATTGTGTGCCCCCCACCCCCAAACAGCAGAAGACAGGAAATTTAATGGACTGCAAGCTGGAAGTTGGTCTGTGGCAAAGCTGAGCCTCAACTAAAGAAGATACCACATCTGCTGTGCCATATATGTGGCAAAGAAAACACCCCCCTCAGTTTCATCTCTTCTCCCCACACCCCCCAGATCCTTAAATTAATGAACATTACCAAAACACAGCTACAGAGAAGAGTTTGCTTTACTGAGCGTATAATATGACTGACTTTTCTGATAGCTTAAAAGGGTAACAGGGCTTCACACAGTCACCATCGAGATGTGCGTTTCGGGGTCCTTTCAGACCTGCTTGGGAACACCACCGTGCCCGAGCCGTTTTGCCCTTTGTGCTCCTTAGGGGCTACTCACCGCCAGCCTGGCGGCTGCTGCCTCCAGCACACGCCGCTCCGCTCGTTCTGGAGTGCGTCGCGCACCAACGGAAGCAAAGTGCAACAGCCTCTCTGGGCACGGAGCCACTGCGTGCGCCAGCCGTCAGGAAAATAACTGGTTAGGACGAAAAGGAGAAAGCTCCACTCGTTTCAGGAGAGATTTGAATAGTTTATTTTGCCCAATCAGAGCCCTTCAGCATAATGACACATTCATATACACATATATGAACATTTTTTTTCTGAAACATTAATGTATAATACATTTTAAATTTAAAATACCAGCTGCACAGGTATTTTTATTTACAAAAATATTCCATACTTAATTTTTTTTTAACTTTATGATGACATAGTTCAGTTCAAGTACATGTAAGTAAAATAACTCTATGCAATCTAACGTAGTTGTGTTTGTAACAGGACAGTTTGCAGTTCATATGAAACTATATTTGTAGACAGATGGATTTGCAACCCTACCTAAAAAAAAAAAATGCATATTCCAGTAATCACCCTCAGAAGAGCTAGTGGGGCTCAGCAAGACTTAACTGAAGAATAAGTTGCAATGAACAAAAAGAAAAAAGAACACACACACGTACACACTGAGATATACATAAACGAGAACTGCTACACATCAAGCATGCTTACCCACTTGCGGGCAATGTTAGAAAAAATTACTGATTTTTTTATGCTTTTTACTTTTCCCTCATGGTGCTGGTACAATGAAACAGTAGCATAACTAGAAAGCAGCATGTTTTCCTAGTTCTAACCACTACGGATAGCAGAGCTCAGGTCTAAAATAACACAGTACTGCTTATTTACAATTCTGTTTTAAAAGGGAATATTTAAAACATGTTCCCACCCCCTCCCTTTGCATCACCTGTTACCGAATGGTAGCTGTAATCCACATACTACTCCTTACATGTTTTCAATGGAAACAGTTTAACTTCTAATTATTACTTGCCTGGTAATACATAACTTAGGTACTAACAAAAAAAGAAATACAAGTGTCAAAGTAATCTACAGCTGTATGACTTGAACATTTCTGGAGACGCTTTACATGGAAAACAAAAAGAAATACGGATTGACACTTTTTTTGATTGCTCTATGTTTCTGCCTTTTTCCTTTTTTCTTGTTTTTAAATGAACGCCCACATCTTTAAGCCTAAACTTCATAGTGTAAATGAACTCAGAAACACAGCACACCCATCTGGCTTGAAACAGTAATAAAGTCCATAATATACAGTACATCTTTGTAACATGCGAAGAAGAAATTGGCCCAGCTTAACTTAGCTTTTCAATGAAAACTGAAATAAAATCGACTTAGCTGATTTGCCTACACTACACATTTATTTTTTCCATTTTACTTACTTCCTCCCCTTAAACATCGGTAACTTCTGCCTACAAAGTATTGAAGATTTTGTGGTAGTAGCAAAGCTATCAACATCCACCCAAAAAAAGATTCACATAAACTATACAGGAAATTGGCTAGCATGAAGCAAAGGTTCAACCGACGCGTTACCCTGTAACTCGGCGTGGGAGGCAAGGTGCTGAGTTCCTTCCCCTCCGCGCCCAGCTTCAGCCGCTGCCAGTGCCCACCCGGCTATCTTAAACCATGATCAGAAAGAAGAGGGCACTCCAGCCACAGCCTGCAAGTTTTCCAACACCTTCAGTATACACCCCACCCCCCCGCTCCGATTTACGTGTAGAGAGCTGATGTATAATCATATATTACTCAAAGAAAATGTTTATTGGACAAGCCTCACTTCAATTTTGGAGAATTTTAAAAGTCCGAAAAATAGAGCTGAAAAGTCTTTCACTTGTATACCTGAAAAAACCAAACCCACCAAAATAATAGAAAACCAGTCAGCCACCGAGAAAACTTTTACGTGAGGTTAGTTTTCTGAATGCACTATCTTCCCTCTCCATACTTAGGGAATTCCTTAAGAATGCTCAAAAAGGGAGGTAAAAAATAAGTACGATTATTTTCTGCAAAGCGAAATGGGCTATTTGCTTTCTTTGCTTAGTAATTGTATCATCTCGATATGAGATATGAATGTATTCATAAGCTTAAAACAACTTCTTCTATGGATAATATACATACTTTAAGTACTTTGACTTAAAAATTGAACATAATCTTTTTAAAATTAAAGATAGAAGTGTACATATAAAAATTATTTAAAACTAAAAGTATATTCTTAAGCAGTATGTATAAATATAACAGATTTTATTGTATCATCTAGTAACAAATCTGAAAGTGTTGCAGTAATTTATAAACTGAATGCTGACACCGGGTAAGTGCCTTCCATTAGAGTCTATATTGTATATACTTGTATATACATATTTTGCTAAGAAAACACACATTCTAAATGATAGTCACATAATTAGCAAATATGCCCAAAAGTAGTCTGCTCTAAAGTCTTTATTGAATGTGTGTGTTTATATACAAATAATGAACCTGAACTGCACAAGTGTAGAAACAAAATTAAAGAATAAAATACCATGATTGAATTAAAGTGCAGGAAAAATTCAAGTTTAAGAGTTCAGGTAAGATCAGTGCCATTAATTAAGGAAAAAAAAAAGGAAAGAGAAAAGGAAAACAAAAAGGAAAAAAGGAAATGAACTTGCTTCCAAAAGTCCTCCTTTGGATGTAGCTTTCCAGCATCACCTGACATGCAAGTACCACCTCAGGCAAAAATCTTTGCATAAAGACAGACAAGGAACACAGCTATATATTATTATATTTTATAACTGACTGTTTGCTGAGGAACAATCACTGGAGATGCCTGTGGTGTAACACTTTCAGACTTATTTGGAATACACGCATATTTACACATATCAACATTCAAAAGTTACAATTTGGCAGGACTAAGGTGAAGAAAAGCTTCTTCAGTTTACAGTTCCAAATGAGACACACGACATATAAACAGGTAGCAGCAGTTTCTTATGCTTTCATCAAAAAAAATAAAAAAGTAATAGCTCAATTGTATTTTATAGTTTTCCAGACACTCTAAAAAAGTTTCACACTACTAAAATGCTAGCGAAATAACAGGGGTACTTCCCCCCTCGAGGATTTCAATGTACTTTGCTGTACAGAAAGTGCACCACCAATAGCAGAAGATGCAATGATGCGTGTACGATCAACTTCCTTCCACAGAGAAGGAAAAAGGAACTTTTTAGACTATAATTGTACATAGCCCCTCTTACCAAGAACCATTTGTGTATTCATCTCACGAGCGATCATTTAATTACTTTTCAATTCTAGAAGCATGCTCTGAACATATGCAACAAAAAAGCAAACATTCAACTATGATAAATTCTATAATACCAAGTAAGCCACTACTCTTCTTGTACTGGCAGATGGTCTCTCATTGCCTTTTATTTTTTTGCTTGCTGGTGGTTATCAAATGCTTCTTGATGGGAAAGTTAAGTACACTTTTCTTTCAAGCCCAGGTCATCTTCCATTGAACTGATACCATGATTTGCTGAAGAGTACTTTTCCCATCCTCCTCTCTCCGAGAGGCTGAACAGACTAATTTTCCAGGATTCCGTTGCTGTGAAATATAGTTCATCTTCACCATGCCAAATAATAATCAGTCATCTCAATTTATAAGGAAGGGGACAAGTATTAGTTAAGGTGAGTGGTGGGTTTTTTTGGGGTTTTTTTTTTTTTTTAAATGGTATGGACAGTAGTTTATCTAGTTTTCTTCAACCCAGATTTTAAACAAAATGGTGTTAATTCAAATACACGTTTATTAATACACTGAAAAAAAATTATAATGCAGAGGCAAAAAAACTGCATGGCAAGCCGAGTTCAGTAACTGGAGTTAACGTTGCCTCAGCAGGTATAGGACAGAGTTATCAGGAAATCAGTGCTGCTTGTTCAAAGTGTCATGTTCCGATTTAAGTTCTTTGCACAGAGGACATGGTATGGTATGCCCCCGTACTGGCAGCAGAATTCACTTGGCTTTTAATTGAGTGTTACTATATGTAAAATCAGAAGTTTTATCAATTTGTGCTACAAAGCCCAAGCATTTGCT
This sequence comes from Psophia crepitans, assembly GCA_013399095.1. Taxonomy (NCBI): domain Eukaryota; kingdom Metazoa; phylum Chordata; class Aves; order Gruiformes; family Psophiidae; genus Psophia; species Psophia crepitans. The sequence goes on along the minus strand of VWZZ01007739.1, from coordinate 38,089 downwards.
TTTCATCTGAAAAACTATTTAAGAACTATCAATAACTTTAATATTTTATATCCTTTAAGTGTTTTGTAAGGTTACCTTACCTATGTGCCTGCAACATGACTTTACAAAGAGAACCAAAGTTTTGCTCTGCGGACCTTCAGAAAATGTGTGAAAAAACCCACACCGAGTGTGATGCTTGGAGAAACAAATCCAATGAGTAATTTCAGATAATGGAGACTTAGCAGCTTCTAAGTACTCTCTTTTATAAAACATCAGTAACTATTCCTGTTTTGAGGAAAAATTCTAAATTAATTTTTGAAATGCAGACATTTATTTTGAGGAATCCTCTCTCAAAAAAAAAAAAAGGAGCTCCAGTCATTCCCCCTGCTACAACTTTAGTGCAACAGCCATTAACAAGTTAGTTCAGCTATCTTATTTACCTCTCACAAAGTGACCATTATTTCACCAGTTCTTGAAGTTTTACTGGACACTGACCAGTGCCCACACTGGAAACACTGCTTCAGAGAGTAAATCCAAACTCTAGGTCCAATGCCTTCAGTGCTGGGTGCAGCTGAGATAGCTACTTGTAACATAGCTCTACTAGCAGGATTTAGAAATTTGCTTAACAACGTACTGACAATTATTAAGTATTAGATGCTTGCCATTATTCATGCATCAGCACCACCACAGAGTGTAAAACTGTTTGAAAACCTGAGTCCAAGATTATCCGATTTCATAGTAAAGGACTGAAGGGGCACCTAGAACTTAAGGTTTGAGCAAAACTACCTCAGCTATTTTAATTAATGGCTGTAAAGATACATTCTGTTAAGCGTTTATAAAAATTCACAGCATGAATGGAACCCACGGCCAATTCTCAATGTAATACAAACTGAATTATTAACTATATTTGGCAAAAAATAATATTTAACTGAACAGAAGTTGAAGTATTCTCACCACAATGAAGATGTTACCACATTTCACGTTGCACGGCCATACACAAATGAAAACTCCCAGCATGACACATTCCAGTCATATTACTCACTTGACTTTTTAATGCAAAAATTGTGTATTCTCTTGTTTTGCACTTCACAGAATAGGATGTGAATACAAGAATACTAGATCAGGGGTCCAAGAAAAGACTATGCACAGGTCAACTATGTATACAACTTTCAACATGAAATCTTCCAAGCTTCCAGCTTTTCCGACAAAAGAAGCGACAGCAAACTTCAGCTCTTCAACAATAATGGTAAATACAGCGAGTTCTAGAGAGGGTAAGTGTAAGTCAGCTACTGTCCAGCGACACAAACAACTTTATTCCAGCTCTTGGACCCCTGATTTATTGCCTCTCCTCACAGGAGGGTATAACACTGGCAGCAATTACAATAGCACAAAAACTTTTGGCATATGAAATATTAACACAGGATTGACCCTGCATTGCCCCTGCCCATCTCACACCACGTTTTTCCCTTCACCCTCTTTTCCACATGTTCTAGTTACCTTCTGTTCCAACTCTCAGCTAACCAACAGATAAGAAACACCTTAAGTTTTGTTTTTGTATGTGTTTCTTTTCAATATAAAGCTCCTCAGTTAAAGCCACGACTGAGGTAAAACAGTGTGTGATTTGTGCTAGGAAACAACAGTATCCAATGGTGAATACTCCTTTAAATTTCAATGGTCCTGCCAAAATCAATGAAAAACCAAGATTTTTTTCCATCAGGACAAAATTAAACAGATGTACTTGATGAGCATCATCAGAATTGGTACCACTTCTTGTCTTTGTACTTCAACATCATCTAAAAAACAAAAAACAATTTCTAATTACTGTTTCTATAATGTACCAATAAGTAAAATGACACAAACAAATTACATGTTTAAAAAGCAGCATGATAAAGAGGGATTTTAGTAAGGCTTCTCCGAACTGCAGCAACATTGCTGAGCTGTGAGCGTTTAACAGGATGAATTTTCTAATGGCAGCATTGCTGATGATGATCTAGCCTCAGGTAGAAAAAAAGGCATTTTGAGGAGGATGAAAAGGTAGCACTAGAGTTTAGGGGACGGAAAAAAATCTACATAAACATGGATGTGAACAGCCATCCTATGTATTTAGTTAGGAAAAAAATTAACTTGAATTCATGGGGTTTGCATGCAACTGGATCTTTAAGAACCACAGGAATCTCACATGGACCATGATTGCTCTTATCTGATTCAGTGACAAATCCTTTAAGTAAGAGGAACTGCGCCACCCTTTTGGAAGTCTACATGCCACTCAGGCAGAGGGTTTGCTCTTGACCAATGTGCCATAAGAAAAAACTGCTTACAGTAATATTTATCTATCAATCATTACTCCTAATTAAAAATGAGGTGTCCTTTATCAATGATATTGCATTCTCTTTAGATACCTCTAACAGGTCTTGCAGTTATTTGCTAGACAATCAGTTTAATGGTCCCGGTTTAACATGCAACAGACTCAGACTCACCTCATGAGCATGTTTAGAGAAAGAATCAGCACTGTAAAGCATAGCTGCAGTTTTTTCTTCCAGTTCTCCTAGTTTCTGTCCTCTTTCATCTAGTGCCAACCGGGCTCGTGCTAGTTCACCAACTACACCAGATGCTGCTCCTTTGACACCTTCAATACCTCCAGGCCCTGGAATATGCTGGGCAAGACTTCTTGATGCTTTCCCAGATGCTGATTCTCCAACTGGAGGCATTTGCAAAACAGCAAAACCAGAATAGTAAGAGGTTTTTTTTATTGTTATTATATAAATACCAATGTAACTACACTATAAAGAGGTGTTACTTCTTCACATGGATGCTGAACCCCTAATCATAGGCACAGCTAAGAGCAGTACTAGTTACTAGATGTTACAATTACACAGAGATTTTTCAAACATGTTTCAGAGTTTTCAGGCAGGTTATAAAACTACAATCTTTGCACAACTTGAGTGCGAAATTAAAACTCAGTGCTGGCACAGTCAACAACAGAACTGTGCTGATGAGGTGGTTTTTAACCTTAAGATATGCTTCAGAGGGAAGGTGTTGAGAATTCAGCAAAGCAGGAGAATTTTGAATACACAAGCTGTGGTCAGTTCTAGAAATGTTTTCATATAATCATTAAGGTTGGAAGAGACCTCAAGGATCATCTAGTCCAACCGTCCCCCTACCACCTATTTACCCACTAAACCATGTCCTTCAGTACCACATCCAACCTTTCTTTAAACACCCCTAGGGATGGTGACTCAACCACCTCCCTGGGCAACCCGTTCCAAAGCCTGACCACCTTTTCTGAGAAGAAATCTCTCCTCGTCTCCAATCAGTATGACTCCACCAGCAGAACTTTCCTTTGATGGAAGTTCAGTTTTATCAGCAGACACCCAAAGATTAGATGTCTATGCTCTCATTACTGTAAAAATCTTGTAAAAAAAGTAATGCAAATCATGAAAAGGCAATACAACTGTAAGATGAAATCAACTCATCCCAAGTAAATACTCATGAATGGTCAGCTGAACAGCTCTCTACTCCAGTGACTGCACTGACTACTCCTCCTTTGCTCACAGTGGGAGATCACCCACCTAGTTCAGTCTAGACATGTAACGGATGTGCCAACCTCATCCTGAACTGTATATGCTACAAAAATTTGAGTAAAGGCCAAAACATTTTTGGATGCTGAAGTTTAACTAACACTATAAACATTTTTAGTCTTAGGAATTCACAGAAAGAGGAGAAATCATTTCACTTGTTACAGATTCTGCTGTGACCCTCTTAAATACGACAATTCAAAAGACATCTGAAAATGACTTTAAAATAGTCGTTGAACTCATTTTCAGGCTACACTTCATTAGGCTTCCCCTCCCATTCAATATTATTTTCTTCTTGAAGATCTGAGTCAAAACAGGTCTTTTGATCAAGTCATGAAGTCTGAGACTGAGTAATAAAAAAAATTGTAATCCCCTTAAAATTGGTCAGAAGAGTCAGAGCAAAATGGTGTATGGTGAAGTGATGTAAACAGCTTCTAAAGTTACAAGAGTGATTTCCTATTGCCATGAAGAGGCAGTTTTTCCCTGTCCCAGTTATACCAAATGTATCATTTGCACACAAAAGTTTCTCTAACAGAATACTTGACCAACCTTTCAAAATACTGCACATATATAAAGAAAAATGGAATTTTTAATGCATAAAGTTACCTCTAAATATTTGATATTTGTTCAAAATGTACAAGCATAAGTAGAAAAGACTAATTTAATTATTGTTACATAGATGAAAAGAACCAATAAAAGAAAGGAAGGCTTGCCAGGGAGCCTTGTCCATTTTAACTGCTATGTTTCATGTTAAAAAGGAAATGTTTCTTCTTACAAGTAATCTTACATAACAGCGTTTAATCTAGCAAATATCTGAATCAGTGCAAGTTATTTTCCTTAAATATATTAAAATTCTGCGTGTAACCACACTAAAAAAAGGATTAAAAAACAATGAGAAAATGATATAGCAATAAAACCTGTCAAATTGAATTCTACTGTCCTATAAAAGAGGACTGAACTATTGTACATTTCTGTTCTTGCTCTCAATCTTAAGGCATGTCTGCACAAGTCAAAGGAGGAAAAAGAATCCAGCAAATGAACTGAAGTAGAATGAAATTTTAATTTTCTGTCTAGAATAGCGTTCTTCAGAACCAGCCCCTTTTGGTTTAATAGCATTAAGAAAATAAATCAGTACTATACGCTTCCTAAAGATGAGTAAAATTAAGATCAGTGGTCCCATTTCTTGTTTTATAATATACTCCTGAATAAATGAGGTAAAGAAGGCTGTGAGAAAACAGTACCAAGCTTTTCTGATCTTGTTGGTAAGGTGCACAACGCGAAAGCATGAAGAAGTAGTTGTCATTCCCTTTTTTACTTTCCCTTTTGCAAATGGAATGTTCTATTAACACAGGTAACATTTCTCAAGGACATTGGCTTCCTTAAGTAGAAATACCAGAAAAATAACAAATGCTAAAAAACTTACAGAGTTCTTCTCTGTCAAGTGACTGTGCCCCACCTCCGAACAGGCCTTTAAAGAACCCCCTGTTCGGTGCTTCTGGTGTTTCTACAGGAGTGAACAACTCACCCAACATTTCCTTTAAAATGAAGAGAAGACACAAGAAGGCATATGTTATTTCACACATTAATGGGATAGTCTTTCACTTTAAGGATTTATTTTGTGGATTTGAACATGCTTTAACAGGCATCTGCCTTTGTCAGGTGACTTTAGAAATAAAAAACAAAGACATATCAGGAAATCTGTCCAAACCATCTGTTTGTATAGTTGGAAGCTGCTAATGAATTTCATGAGCTATAGAAGAAATGTGTTTGAGTATTTTCCCCCCCAACAATTTGCTCAACAGTCCTGATTTTGTTCTCTCAAAACTATATTTACAAGTGCATGGTACGAAAGTAGAGCTCACAGCCTGCATCTTTCAGTATTCTATACAGCTTCCAAGCTGAAGTATGGCTGGGAATCTTTTCAAGCTGTTAACACCCCTGAATAATAATGCCTTCCTTCAAATATCCTGAGCTAGCATTCCCCACTTGTGTGAGCATGCACCTCCATCAGCATCAACTGAACAAGGGAGTTGTGTTAACCACACGTGTTGAACAAGGAAATCTCCCACCAATCAAAAAGGAAATTAAGTAAGAAACTATTTCAAATACAAGAGGATGGATGAAACAGTAAAATTTAAGAGTAGGGAAGTGATTCATCTGGAATTAGACTCTACAGTGAGGAAAGACAATAAAATCAAAGCACGAAAGCTGAAGTGCTTGGCTTTATGACAAGCTTAATTACTATAAGCATCGTGAATCTAGACCTGTGAACCTCAGAATATATTCCTGTCAGAAAAGAGTTATTTTGAATTCATTACCTGAAGATTTTCACATGTTTCTTGACTGTAGGTAAGCCTCTGTATTTCAGTTGGTGAGACAAGATAGAGTGCTTGTCCGTTATTGGTAAAGCAGAACGTTCTGGCTATCCGCATATTGGTGAGTGGCAGGTAATATACATCCAACAATGGCCTTAAACTTGGCAAACTTAAGAAAAAGAATTAAAAGAACCCATTAAATATAGCAGGATTGTCTACTATTTATCCAATGGCTCACTTTTAAACTGTAACACATTATTTTTCTCTTCACCATCTGCATCAGTACCACATAAACAGGGTATCATTTAATGCAATTAGAAAATCCTAAGACATAAATATGAGATTTTTCAAGGTAGCACCTCAAAAGTGAAATTTTAACATCTGCATCACAGATGCACTTAAAAGCATTGTTTAAATGATACTCTGAGCATGTAAATCACAGATTCACTTAAAGCATTATTCAGCAATTACTAATGAAGTATTTCGATAAGTATCTGCCAAAAGTTTACAATTAAACATCCTGCCTCTTCTCTCAGGTGAAGAATTTCTCCTTGAATAAAAATACAAGTCTAAAAGATCTTGCCTCAAGAACACCTGGAAGTATGCAAGTGTGCACTTTCAAAGGAAAACAGAAGTCAGTAGCCTCAAACAACAATCTTAAGAATTATGTCCACCTTTTGTCATTTGACTGCATATTCAAGACGACCTCTTAAAGTTTGCTTACCTTGTATTTTCTGACTGTGCACATGTAACCGCAGTACTTACTGCGTCAAACTACTGAAGAACAGATGCACACTGAGCTGTAACAAAGCTCTTGCTACGAAACAATCCTCTCTCTCAAAGTAATAATAAATGCAACTACGAAGTGACTGAACACCTGATGTCTTGACAAAGAGAACCCGAAATAAACCACTGTCTCAAAAAGATCCCCTATGATATTTTTTTTTAAAACCCCCATAATTTACGCAAGATGTTAGCTGCAACTGTACCAACAACACATTAAGTAGCTTCTGCTGCAGATACCATCTGCGTAAGACTTATTTCTACAAACAAAAAAAAAAAGCAGTGAAGGGGCAAAGTGAAGCTGAAAACAATGAAAAGGAAAGATGTAGTAACCACAGCAGTAAGCATTGGGATTTTTTGTATGGTAGTGAGATTTCTGTACGCTAAGCTTGCACTTTACAGATTGTGAATTGTCTCTTAGCAGGAGACTTCATCTATGATGAACAAAATGAAGGCGAACAGACAATGTGACTTTGGAGACAAGTTCTACAGGTAAGGAATAAAAAGCAACATGCTCTTGTAAGCACACTGCCCAGAAATTATACTTCTGCCATGCACCTATCTAAAATAAAAATATTCTTGAGTGAGTTAGTAACAGGGAAGTGCTTTGCTTCAGATTGATGGAAGCATAAAACATCCTTACAGCTTCAAGACAAAAATGCAGAAACCTTAGATTGGTTAGGACAAGCATGACATCCATTATAGCATTTTCAGAGTATCAAACAAATCTGTAACGGAACCCTAAGTCCTATCTAACCTTACATCAGTAAGTATGGGGCATCTTGGGTATGATATAATGCTCTGACGATGCTACACAGACAGCATGTTAAGTCTACTTCCTAGCAGCAATTCATGCTTATGAAATTGAGTTAATTCTCAGGAGTTCAACTTCGCTATACAATGTAACAACTCAACATTTTAATTTAGCACCCATCGCTATGCAAAGGTCTTTAGAAAACAAAATGAATCCTGAGGAAAACAATTTATTTGAATATATGGCACCTCAACATTAAGTTCCATTTTAATTAGGGTAAAAAAAAAAGCACGCCTGCCCTGCAAGGTAAGCAGCATTTTCTAGAGCTGTTTAGAATATATGTTGGGATACAGACTAATGAAGTTAATAGACTTCACAAAACTTATTTAATTGCAGTATGCATCAGATCACCTTTAGTTTTATTTCTAACAACTTCCTGAAGAAGTATCTTTTTAGAGCACTTCCCAAGCTGAGAGCTTGTTTTTACAACCTTAAAAATAATCTTTTAGGAATTCTACTGACACAATTTTATGATGCCATGTTCCACATTCATCGTACCATTAAGCCAGGACTAAAATGTAGGTGGACAAGGGTGTATGTGTATATATATACCCACACATCCTGCTGTTCAGAATAAAATAACATTTGGAAATATTCAAGAAGGACATGTTAAAAATAACATTAGGTGACATGTAAGTACATTCAAACATTACTTTTAAATATGTAAAACCCTTACTTTAGATCACTTATTTCTATATTACAACTGCTAGCAATTAATCTTGTCTTTATAGCCTGAGTTTAAGGTCTTTAAGACATGAGCAAGCTACTCAACAAAAAAGGTAAGCTCAAGGCATGCATGTGATGCAACCAGCTGCACAAAAATATGTGGAGTTGTGGTCAGGTACCAGCTGAAGGTGTCACCCAAGGCAGATTTCTCCATCAGGGAGTAAACTCACATTTGAGAATCTTCATCAACTCAAGAACCTACATCACACATTGGGAACTGTTTGTTGAATTAGGGTAGCTTGAACTAAACTGATAAACTTTTTCATGTGTTAAATGGCATAACTAATAGGAACGCATAATCAAAGTTATCCAAGGCCCTGGTATTAGAAGTTCATCAACACAGAGTGAATACAGATTAATTCATATTCTTATGGAAAAGGAAAATAGAAAGACTATTTGTTCTTTTTATATTTAAGTTAATTTCACATGTGTCTTACCTAAAAGTCATAATATGTCCATTGGCACAGAAACATGCAAGGCAGACACTGTTACTCAATGACACTATATCTCCACGAAGAACAAAAGAAGTCTCTGTTATGTTTTGCTTATAAATACAGTTCTGGGATGGCAGTGAGATAACTTTTGCTTGCTTTTCTGAACATATCACTGCATATTGGTTTTCACTGATTTCCTGAGAGGAAGAAGGAGACACTGAGACAGGTCGTCGCTTTTTCGATTTATCTTTTTCATCTTTATCTTCAGGAACATTGTGTTCTCTCCAGGGTTCGTGTGCTGGTGGGACCAAGGATCCCGTGGTATCCAGAAAAGCCATTCTCAAAATTGCCCCTTTTAGCCTCAGGATAGTTCCTAGGAAACAGAAATTGAGCACATTTCTAAAGCATTTCCCCTAAATTGTTGTTCAACATACTCAACAAAGTGTCAAATCAGTTTTCAAGGGTTAAGTGTGCGCATACTCTTCCATTAACTTCAACAGATGTGTACACCTTTAACAAGGGAGCCAAGCTGGAATGCATACTGGTATTCATGTTCAATGTCACAAATGCAACTGATTTAATTTTCTCAATGAGTACACAGTGCTCAATATCAACAACAAATGTTATTAGTCAAGTGAGTACCTCTTTGTTCTTCAATACAGACAGGTTCAGAAACAAGCAACGTGTAAGGTTTTTTCCCCTCACTGCAGTTCACACTGGAATCCACTTCTCTAGCATAAGCTGAAAGAGGAAAGTTTTCCCTCCCCACTGTTTAAATCACACTCTCTGTAGGCCAGATCTTAGGCTAATACATTTGTTATTTTACTTGTATTTATTCACATGGGAGTGAAAACATGAACACTTTTTAAGTACACAAAAATCATATACATTGCAGTGTTTAAGGTTCATGCTGCTGATCCAGTGATTAAAGATACTGTCCCGTCTGCAGCCTTGCCTTTACAATCAAATGTAAGCAAATCTAATTACTGCTGCCAATGCCACACTCAAGCACAAAACAAATGTGGTTCAGAGGTCACACTATTCCTAATCACCATTTCAGTTAAACAGCATTGCAGTTTCCATGTCCTGATACCACCTGTATGCGCAAAGCGGAGCGGAGCAGCATGTGCTGCATGAGGCAGTAGTAGCAGGAAAGTTAAATCCATGCCCTACAGCACATTCCGCAAACAATTAATGCACAATGACAGAAAAATCAGTTGCTGTGTATCAGGAAAACAAGATACAGAACCTCTCACAGCAATGCAAAGAAATACTTATCACTAATATTTAAAGCTACTTGATCAATATACAAGCCTCAGCTTGTATTTCCTTTTTATGATGCAGGAAAACTTAAAAGTTTTCTACCTCATGACAAAAAAAGAGTATTTGAAATAAAACCATAGAATCATTTCGGTTGGAAAAGACCTTGAAGATCAATGTTCAACCATTAACCTAGCACTGCCAAGCTGAGCCACTAAACCACATACCTAAGCACGACATCTGCATGTCTTTTAAATACTTCCAGGGACGTTGACTCAACCACTTCCCTGGGCAGCCTGTTCCAATGATTGACGACCCTTTAGGTGAAGAATTTTCCCCTAATATCCAACCTAAGCATACTCATATCTTCTGCTATTTCTGTTTAAAAGTTGCTATGTACTACATTAAGGTTAGATAACATGCATTTCTCAGCAATTTTACATTAAAGTGGTATTTTTATATCATATGACATCATATTTTTAATTTTGCAACTTAAACTCTGGTAATCAAGTACCCAATCTAGACTGCTAACTTTAGTAGCTAAATCAATGGAGTATATATAAAGTTTCAATTAAAATACTGTATCAATGTATACACTAGCCGGTCTGCTTTGTACATACCACTAGGAGAAACAATTACAGGCTGAAGAAGTCTTTGCTCTCCTCCTGGGGGTAAGTTCAGTACAATGACAAGCACTGTACCCAGCGTGGTCCCAACCCAAAGGCATGGAGAAGGTGATGTATCGGCCTTTCTTGTGAAAGTCTCGCAAAAATGAAGAGCTGAAATTGCCTCGCGTGACTCTTTATCAATGCTAGTTACACTAGAACTCCGGGATCGACTGAAAGAGTTGTCTTTGACATCTGAAAATAAATCAGTATTAATTAAAAAGAATGGCAAAATGCAGGTATTAAGAGAATTCAGATTATATTTTTGTGTTCTTTAGCACGAGATATACATTAACTACCATTTTATTGATTATTAACTCCTGTATTCTTCCTCAGTCGTATTTCCTTTTGGCCCAGTTTTCAACACTAAGCTGAACAAAGCACCCAGTGGTTTTTTCGCAGACGTTGCCATTAGGCAATTGTCATGAACAATTGTTACACATATTCCTGTCTTCTTGGGACAGAGGGTGACAGTCAAACAGGACTCCTCCTTTAAAAAAATAGAATCACAAACCTCTGTCAACTAGTTCATTATCAGATTAAAAAACACTGGCTTCCATGGGACACTTAAATAATCTTATGAAGATGCAACTATTTTAGTTTAAGAACCACAGTGACATCCAGGCAGCATGAGAACATGTAACCTGAAATGGCTCACAATAATACTGTCCCACTTGAGGAAACTCTATGGAGGCTATTTACACACACCCAAACTTTTAGTAAGAAAAAAACATGTCAAACACTACCAAATGCCACTGGTATGCAAAGCTGAAGATTTCTGTTTTGAATACTGTACAAAACAGCCCTAGAATTTTTTAGGACATCTTGCTCATTGCTTAGCAAATAAGGCTCTTGTGAAAGAGTGAATTCTAATATTAACGAAAACCTCAAACAAGTAAACATGCTGCTCCATTCTAGCTGTGAGCTGTCTGTACTTGTGGTGATACTTAACATGCCAGCATGTCTGAATTTAACTGTACATTCATAAATTAATACTTGAACTTATTATTCCAAAATTTTAGCGTAAGACAACCCATACTAGGAAAAGCTTGATGCAATTTATATCATGACTTTCAAAAAATTAAGTTGCTTTGGATCTTTGGGTACAGTATAGATGCAATGGGCGTCTTTAAAGCAGGAAGACCAACATTTAACCTGAGAGTATCACTACGCTAATTTCGTTAAATTATTGGAAAAAACTTTCTACAAAGAACATCTAACATGCATTTGAAAAGCATACCAACTAGATTTCAACTGACTAAATACAGACATCTCAAGGCAAACTATGAGTCTGCTCAGGAGATACCTGTCTTATTCCAAAAAGGATAGAAATATTATTGTCCTGTCAAATTTTAGCTAAATCGAACATAAAACATGGATATAAAAAGAAACTATTGTCAACCACTCAGATCCTAAGTTTTCACATTTAAAAAAATCAAATTCAGAATAATAAAACAATGACAACGACTATTGGTTTTTGTAATTCTTCTAATGACCACAACCTCTTAAGATACTTGTTTCTTCAGGCTTGAATATTTACTAAATGTTTTTGTCAACTCTAAAATGGATTAATGTCTAAATATAATCATACATTAACTGCAACATGCATAAAATTAAATGTGCATTTCTTGAGTTGCATGTGGTTGAATATTTGAAGAGCATGTGTACAAATTTCAGAAGCATTGGAACAGACAAAAACCCATAAAAATTAACTTGCCAGACAATATAGGCATTGTGGAAAGTGGACATTCATTCAGGAAAGAGAATTGGGGGTAAAGAGTTTAACTGCATTAGTGTATATTATTTATCCTGAAGTCAAGGAAGAATCCATGGTTTGTTAACAGATTAGTTTCAGACGAAGAGGAAGGAATAACAGTGTGATGACCCATAACACACCCACTTCATCCGAAGAATGGAAAGATGAGGCTCTCTTGAGCCACTAAACCAAAGGATTCAGCCTAGTGGCAATGGTACCTTAATCATCTGGATTACAACACTGAAAAGCAATAGTATAATGCAGACTAGAGTATGTTCAAGCTAACTTCTGTTTTAGAAAGTGGAGAAGCACACACTTTAGATTTTGTTTTGGCTATTTAGGAAGGTAAAGGGGTAGGTTAAAGATCAGAAAAGTAATTTGAAAGAATGAGATCATGGAAGCGATAAGGATAATGAACTTGGGAGAAAGGCATTTCACATGACAAGCTGACAAACTGTGAAAAACACTATGCAAAAAGCTACCCCACTAAGAGAAAAGACAGAAGTAAAATAAAGATTATAATTGTCTGAGGCAGTGTACAGACCTGAAAACCTAGAAGAATCTTATACAGAACAAAATGAGGCATCTAAGTGTAGATATCCACACGTGTGCAAAGTCAAGCAAAACCAGTCAAAGGCTACTACAGTTTGGAAGGCACAAACTATTTCATGAGTAGACCAGAAGTAAGATGACAAAACACTCCCCTCTATTATTTTCAGTAGAAAGAACAGCAAACATTAAATGATACAGAAAACGCTGAAGTCTATTTTTCCAATCCTGTATCGAAAGAATTTCAGCATTCCTCTTTTCTCCAGTACTCAAAACCCACCAAACTTCTAAGTACTAAACCAACAGTAGAATTAGAATGAATTGTATAATATTTAAGTACAAATGTGGTCCAGTTTGTAAAGTATGATAAAATTCACCCTAAACTGAAATTTTTCCTAAACCATTTGTAAACTAATAAGGAAGAACAGACACACATTGAAAAGAGAAATCAAATTATGCTGCTGTTTCATGTCAGCAAGGTCACAGTTAAATCCCTCTTGTTCTGGGCACAAAAGTTTTAAAGATGAGGAAAAACTCTGAGTCCAGGAGAGGGTAACAGAAGCCATCCTAGATTTAAACAACATAACCTAGAAAAAGGAGAAGGAACTGAACTTTGTTTAAAAAACCACCAAACTGCAAAAACGAAGATTAGAGATACGAAGACAGCTTTCAACAGCATAAAAGATGGCTAAGAAAAAGCTAGGGAACACTTGTTATCCCTGTTCACCATGAAAAGGACAAGAAAAAGTTAATATGGAAGCAAGGAAGATTAGATAACAGGAAATTTGTCTAACTGAGTATAAAACATTGGAACTTTCTGTCTAGGATTTTTCTAAGAACCTATTTATTGGAGGCTCATGAACAGATGAGAGCTTAAATTGTCAGACATCTAGATCCTTGCCAATGGATTAAAGGATCTCTGAGGGTTTCTTCCAACTTCACGTTTTTGAGAGGAGCAAGCTGTAGTTGCAAATTGTAAATCAGGGTGGTCCAGCCTGATATCCATTTCAGGATATCCCAGCACCACGGACTCTTTCCTTACTGATAGCAGGCGTTGTCAAATACACAGTTCTGCAGCTGCCAGTCTGATCCTGGTCTGCCTTCTGCTGGGGTTGCAGCAGCAGTTCTGCTGCAGGATGGGGAGCAAGCTGTGGCAGGCAGAACATAGCTTTCACATTCAGGCTGCATCTACTCCTGTAGGTCTACAGCTGTCTCCCATCATCTCTAGATAAGAAAGTGGGGGGCTGGAACTGATCTACAAGCTGGCAGTCCAAGTACTAAAAAAAATAATAAATCTACTCATTTGTATGCTGCTTTAGTTATGCAAGTTAGTTAAAGACCTTACGCAAGTTAAAGTTAAAGTATGTTTAGCTAAAGACCTTGAGTACTACAGGCTTCACAACTGAATTGCTTCTTATATAAAAGAGCACTGTGCTTTTTTTAAGAAAAATTAAATTCTCAGACTGGTCATTCATCCAAACAGCTGTATATCATTTTTATTTAGAGAGTGGTCACAAGACAATTAACATTTGTAAAACTATGGCCAACTATTTATTAAGTCGCCCTCAATGTATCCTGTCATTCTTAAGACACTTCATTTTTCAATTTAAAATGTATCAGATGGTGCTAAACAGGCAGCAGTTTTCCTTACATTACCTGCTTATTCACACTTTTGCTATCACAGCACTGCTGATAAAGTGAGTGACAGATGCCTAAAAACTATGATGAAAGTGTGATAAGCCATGTAAAGATTTACAGGCTTACCTTATGATGACAGCAATGACATTTTGTGCCTGAGAGGCCCCCAAAGGGAGCGGAATTAATATTTTAGTTCTACACTTCAGATAAATACAACAAAGTCATGATAGTTTACATAATTTAGGACTCTAACATACTTGCATTCTGTAAAACAGTTTTAGTAAGAATAAAATCAACTAGGTAAACTTACCTAAATCAGGCTTTAACTCAGTTGGCAAACTTAGCTTCCTGGACATCTTTGCTGAAAAGTGAAGTATATCTTTTTTTTAAAAAAGAATAAACACGATTCTGCTGGCCTTTATTGCCTCTTTCCCCATATTTAATGTATCATTGCTTATTACATTACTGGCAGTACTTAACAGGATTTCTACTGAAGCAGAGCCTCACTCCCACAAGGAGAGGTGCAAAGTAAAACATAGAAAATACCAAAATCCCCAAAATCAGCATTTTATGACTTTTGCCAAACTTCATTTTTCCTCAGGCTTCAGGCAGAACTTGATGGATTGGATGAATTTTGCATTGGCTCAAGCTCAAGTTTTGTCTGCTTAGGTGAGAAGATAGAATACAAACTCTTGGCTATTGCAAGAACATGCACTGAAGTTTACATAAAGTTAACATCCCATCCCCTCTTCTTCTGTCCTAATTCCTGATCAATCCAGAGATATTTAAAATAGAGAAAAGATGAACTTTTCATTATGATAAACATTAACACACATGTAAAAAGCCAGTAATCTGAGATACAACCCATAACCTTAGAAGAATGAAGACATTAGAGAATCATAAAATCAGCAGCTTACGAACACTTGCAACTGTCAAAAGATAGTATAATCTTAATAATACTGCTAAAGCAAAAAATAGCACTTGAACTCATCTTTTACATGGAAAATTCTCTTTATAGGAATGAAAATCTTGTGGTCCATTTAAAATGCAGTACGATACTAACAAATACTGCTATAATAAAAGTCAGTAGCAAACTAGTAGCCATGCATCCCTCTTCCATCTTTCTATCAACAATTACTGAAGACGGAATAATTTTGATGTAGCCTAACAACTGGACCAGGGCTAGACTCTAAACTTATTTCCAGCCATATGCTTAAATTCTAATATATCATGTAATTCTTCACTATCCTGTAAGGGTAATACTTCTCCACCTAAAGTAGATGTAGAATTATCAGGGTATTCTCAACAAGTACCTTGTAATGGAAACCAGAGCAGCCTGAATCTTGCTGCTTATCTCAGCTAAAAATTGAGTTAACTCATTCGAATTACCATTTTAACAGAAATCATCTGGTTTTCTATGAATCCTTAAGACCAGCATGAAATTTAAAGTTACTTCCACACCTTCAACAAGTGAAATACTACTGTGTGTCACCCACCATGCTCATCAATATTGCAAATGCTAGTCATCTGAATAGTTGAACAGTTTTATTCTTGTCATACATTATAAAAATTTGAGATAGAAATCCAGAAATCATCTTCTCATTTCCTTCGTGTGTCAATTGCTGACTGACATGCTAGTCACTAATTTATTTTAGTGCAGGCTGAAACCGAAAAGGACAGTCTGACTACATGTCTTCTACCCTCACCTGTGCATTGGCACTGGCACCTGCCTAGCTTAATGGCGAGGCCAAAACTCATAAGGATCAGCTCCTGTTTCAGATCAGAACTCAGCTACACAAACAGAAAACCATGGTACAACACAGCACTACTGAGCAGAAGCCCCATCTTTTTGCTGTCAGCTTGAACTTACATCAGCTTGAAGAGAGATCGTGAAACCTTATCTGGAATGGTGAATTAAAAAGATGGGTGTTCCTTATTATTCTATTCTATAAGACTTATTTTCTGTGTTAGACATATAAACCATAAAAGCTGAGATCCTGAACAAAAGCTCAAGTATGCACACAGAAAATAATCTAAGTTATTTTTGGCTTTTCACAGCTTTGACTATATGTGAATACCAGCAATGATTAGTTGACTTAGTCACTTTGAAGACCAGAGCAGTCACTTTCAGCTTTTCAAATAGAAAAGTTAAAGACACAATTCTAATGACTGAGAAAATTGACAAAAATAAGATACTAGGTAGCAAATAATATAGCAGGTAATAACAAGTACAGGCAAGCATGTTGGATTCTAAGAGTCAATCCACAGTTTGAGCTTTCTGGTCCTTAGTGAAAGACCAGCCGTGTGAACTAGGTTGATAAAGGTAAAACAAACTTGTCAAGACATCACTTTCTACAGTGAACTATGCCTCAGTAATAGGACACAAGAATACATGTATTTTTAAAAGGGTAGAAATTGTGAATTAATGTGCTGTGCAAAAAAATACATTTTAAAATATACATTAATGTGTCAAAAATATTGATAATTCAAATGTAAATAGGAAACAGGAACCGATTTAAATAGCAGTAGTGCCATCTTGTGTTTACAGAAAAAAGTGCCCAACAACACAATAAGAAAACAGGAATATTTCACCACCTAAGGTGTTTTTAACTAACATTACTTAGTACCAAAAAAGCCTACTTGTACTCATCTCTGGCTTATAGCTTACAGTATTTTTTGGAAATTGTCTCAGATGAGACAACGCTGTGTCTCAGATGAAAACCAACAACATGCTAGACAAGTTCTACAACACAAAAGATTACATCAGAGAACTGGAAGCGATAGGATGGAGCTCTACAGAGACATCACTCAAACGTTAGGCTTTTTACTCCAGTGGTACAAGAGGGCAAAGGTGATGGTGACTGCTCCTGCAGGTGTGACTGACCTCGAGCAGGCTGTTGTAACAGAGTTTAATACCTCTTGGTGGTGGGGGTGGTTGCTGTAGCATTTATGGCCAAGACTACCCTTCTGCAGCTGGTGTGAAGCAAGGCGACAGACCAGAGCGCTGTTTTGGCCCCCTCCTGGCAAACTGCTGCTTAAGGCAACAATAACTATTTTGCCTGTGTTGAGACCTATATTTAACACTCCTCTAAATTAGAAAACCTGGAGTCATATACAGGCACACAGACATTCTTTCTGTTGCTAACATTAGTTAAATAAGTGTCATAAAAGTAAGATTTTGCCCAGAGAGGTTGTGGAGTCTCCTTCTCCGGAGACATTCAAAACCCGACTGGACACGTTCCTGAGTGATGTGCTCAAGGTGGTCCTGCCTTGGCAGGGGGGGTTGGACTAGGTGATCTTTCAAGGTCCCTTCCAACCCTTGTGATTTTGTGATATTGGAGAATTGTCCAAAAACAACATTCAGGATTCTTGGAGATTTCTCACGGGTCAGGCTTGAGGGGCAGGTGTTAAAACATGAACCTTGGCATAGTGTGTTGTATTTCGGCACAGCAGGCTCAACCAGCTCAGTGAAGAAAACCTGAAGGCTGAGACATGACTGAACTATCAATAGGAAACTGTGGCTTAAAAGTAACAGTTACATTTTATTTGCAGTGGGTTATCCTAAGCTGATACTTAACAACGTATAGCACATCAGTTTGAAAGCTACACACTGATTTCTCATCCATTCCCTATTTAAGGGAAGAGTCTAAACGCTTTAAAAAAATTTCTAAAGATTATAAAGGAGACAAGCGTCTTGGTGTTTTGACAGACAAGAGAACAGTTTACACAAAGTCTGTTTCATTTAACATTTCATAAGAAATAAGCAGCTTAGAATTTGTTAGACATACTGAAGTTCCCAAATTATTCTGTATTTGACAGCTACACAGAAGTGAAAGATTAAACATCTCAAAATTGGTCACATAAAAGAATTAAATATTGTACTGGTGACAGTAAGAAGAAGTAGATCATCAATGCTGAAATCCCTAAATTTAAGAATAATAAAGCCATTTCACAACACAATGTAAGAAGAGATGTACCAGATATATCCAAAATTAAACCAAAGTATTAAAAACATATTGGAAGAAACAGTCGTACTCTGGCATTAGGGAAAATGAGAACTTTGATGCCATGAAAACAGCATTAACAGTCAATGACTTCAGCACTGTTTGAAAAATTTGGGTGTACACTTTGAATGTAACAGACGTGAGAAACTTTGTCAATAGTAACAGCAGGGATTATAGAAGTTTGGAATTAAAGCTACTCTGTTTAGATCCGCCTACTATTATTTGCAATTGTTTTTAAATTTATAAACTGCAAAAAATAAAACCAATTTTCCTGAAAAGTATTTGACATGTAGCCTACTAGAACAGTTATGAAGGTCTTAGTCTACAATATTTTGAATGCACCTTTAATCAAGCTTCTTCCAGTAATGGACATTACAATACCCCTTAACTTCTGACCTGATTCATAGCTATATAATCACATATATCTCTTCATGACAAATAATTAACTGAACAAAGCACAAGTAAAATAGCTTAAGATTTTGCTTCCACTGAAGTTGGATCACACGACACTTCTATAGTGACCTCAGAAATTATATGCTTCCTACCAATTCTTCTTCCTCTAAGTTCATCTATATTTGGTACACTTCGTATTACCTCACAACACATCATTTATACTTTGAAATATTTGCCAAATAGCTGCTTTTAATAATGGCCACAGTATTTTCTACAATTCCTAGAAATGGTTAGTTAAATCAAGTACCTCCCTATGGAAAAGTTACAATTACCTTGGATAAAGTTCACCTCTGACGCAGATAAACTGGAAATATGATCCAAAAGCAACATATTCACAATAGGTCTTTAATTTGAGTTAATATTCCATTCTAAGGAATGGATAGTAACAAGTAAGTACTTAGAAAAAAAACCAACCAAAAACCAACTGATCTTAACAGTATAAATGGCAAAGCTGAAGTGTTGGTACATGAAGCATTTACATTTTGTTCTATTTATGCTATTGTTGCAGTCTTAGGTTTTGATCCTTTAGTGATGCAAGAATCTCTGTCTGATACTGTCACTAATGATAGAAATCTGTAGTAATGTAGGTATCTACGTAAGTTTCAATAAAGTGATTACATTGACAATGGCTTCACATGTATTACATTACCACCTTACAGCCCTATCACTAAAATGAAATTACTTCTCACTCTGCAAGCAGCATTCCCTTATTCACTGTTCCCATGTGGCAAAAACCACAGGAGTTAACAGCAACTGAAATTATCCATGTGAGTCATTCTTGTTCTGTTTCGCAATCCATTGGAAAGGTTATATTTCATACACTGACAAAGAATGGAAAGAACTTGAACTGACTGCACTATATGCCAGTGCAGAGAGCTACAACCATGCTACATCAAATTCATTCATGCAAACACAGTTGATGGTAAACAATTTGTTTCATACAACACGGTGAAGTTAATGTCATTAAGTGACACTTTTACAAAACTCACTGTCAATTCACATTTAGTTGGCAACTCAGTTTAAAACAATGAAATGCAAAAACATGCAAGTATTAACACCAAAGAAGAGGTGTTCTGCTTAAATAGAAGAGTTTAGAGTAAGTTCAGAAAGAGCCATGCAGAGTAAACATGCCAGATGAGGTACAGAAAACATGGCAGTGAAAAACCCCCAAACATTCAGTGGACTGCAAACCACTCCAAACTAACAGAACGCAGATGAAATAAGTTTTTAAACTTCCAATAAACTGTGCAAGTTACACAAATCACAGTATGGGCTGACAGGGAGATGCTTATGAATTACATGTCAAATGCATTATTGCCTCAACTCTGTGTTTAACTTATATCCTGAGGAATGCTTTACTTGTACATAAATGCTTTGGGTTTTTAACTGTGAAAAACATTCACAATACTTCCAGTTGAAAGGCTTCAAGTTGAAACAGATGTCAGTATTTCTAAAGAATTTTCATTAGCATGTTTTATTAATACTGTAGCATCACTCTGAAAAAAGTGAAAAAATAATGAAGTCACACTCAAACTTACTATGCTTTTTGCACAAGATAGGCTGCCTTAAGTTCAGAAGAGACTGCTTTGGGACAAAAGGGAAACCTTATCTCAAAAGGCATTGCTGTAACATGCACATGATTAAGTGCTGTTTTTCTCATCAGAAGAGCTGAATATAAGTTTCTAGTTAGCCTGAATTTCCTATAGGAGAAGATATTAATCAATACCCATGTAAATGATACTCAATTTTTTTTAACTACAGATGAATTGACATAATGTGTTATTGATAGCCATTTGCTTTCTTGAATTATATTCATGCTTCCATGGTCTCAGAACTCATCTTCCTCAGCATTTCTGTTATCACTGCAAGGAACACTCAACATAGTACCGAGCAAAGAGCGTATTATTGCTCTTCCCCATTATGTACTTCAGATTCAAAGGTGACTTCACTTGTATTTATCTCACTGAATTTTGAATGAGTTTTCTCAATTACCGAATTGTGATGAAAGGGTTTAACAGTTAGGGTAACAGTTAAAGCACCAAAGAGCAAATCGAAGGGAGACTACAGGAAAAATCTCTTCCTTCCTTGTCTTAACTTATGGCTTAACACAACCTATGAAATAGTAGTTTAGCAATCATTTTTACGATAGAAAGTAGTTTCAACCTTTTGATCTGACTAAAGAGATAAAATGAAATCTTCCTACAATGATATACTAATGTACTAAATGAAAACAAAATGAACCATTAACACAGTGACTCTGAAGTGAAAATAACCATATTCCAAGTCCCTTTCCCAAAATGAAATCATATAGCCTCTTGCCTTCATTTACTTAGTGACCCAGTCATCAGAAGCAGAGTTAATTTCCATTCCAATCATAAAAGGGTTCAATCTACCTGCATACAACATATTCCAAAGTAATTTTGTTGCCAAATTGTTAAGACACAAGCCTGGAACTGGCAGGGTATTGTATCTGCTGTTGGATGCAGAAAAGTAAACACAGTTCTGGAACACTAATGGGCTGTGTTTATATATACACACATATATAATCACCAAGTCCTCTTCCAGGTGATTAAATGCAAACATGACACTACCTCTATCTTGATCATAGTCACATGGAAGTCTGACCATATGGCTATGAATGCCACACAAATTTAATCAGACACATGTTTGCAAAGCGTATCTTCACAGAAGCAGTGGAATAGTGTTGTGGCTTGCATAGACTGAACTCTTAGTACGGATTAGAATTTCACCCATCCAGAAAACAGAGAAGTGCAATTGTAAAATCAGAGTATTTAAACCACCAATATCACTGATTTCAACAAAAAATAATCATTGTGCCCAATGTATTTAGTACAGAAGCAGCCCATAGAATTACCAATTAGCATAAAGAATGAAAAATTAATAACTTAATGGATTGAAATTTGAATTTCAATTTTGGTTTTTTTTGCTGCTGGGTTAGTGTTGCATAGAGTAAGGCACTGGATTAGGAACAGAGCAGAATTTTTCCAATTCCTACCTATGTCATTGGCTACCATCTTGGAAAGCTTTCTGCTTTTGGTCTTCACTGTAAATAATTTTAATAAAAAAGATCAATCTAAGTGTATCAAAGGATGAACTGAAGAAAAGACTGTAGAAAAAGAAAAATACTGTACCCTTTTCTATAAAATTATTCATTTTTTGATCATCATCAGAATTGTTTGGTGAACCAGAACCTATGAGTGAAGACAGAATGAAATGGATATACAAACATACATCTTTGACACAAAACCAATGTATTAATACAAGCTTTGAGTTTAAGGAAGATAAAGATGTATTAAAACATCAAATACTGATACTGGTATTCTCTGTACTTGTACTAGGTACTATAAAGCACAAGTTATTTTGGTATGACAAGAATTCTACCATACTGAGATTAACCACAAAAATTATAACGCAAAGTACATTACATACTGCAGCAAGTTTACTGCTAGAAATATTTCCCTAACTGCAAAGTGTTTACACTGAACAACTAGATTTCTGTCCTAATCATAGGACAGAAAGATTAATTTAAATTACGATACAAAACACAGGTGTAAAAAGGTTTGGAAATTGTTTTTTTTCCAATGCAGTAAGTCACTGTTGGGCCACAGTTCAACTATGCTGCAGGCAACTCTGAGCCAATGCAGCCACCTGTGATTTTTTTGAATCCTTAATAAACAGTAGTGGCTATAGGCCACAACTTGACACTTACCATTGTTATTAAAGTCATTTAACTAAAAATGCCAAATTTGATGGTATTTATTTTGTGGAAATGTAAAATAAGAATAGAATGCAAACATTTTGACACTTATGAACACAAAATCACAAATACAATGTTTTATGGGTCAGATAAATCTCCCTGGAGCCTAAGCTTATTACCATCTAACTTCTGTAGAAAAAGCAGGAGAAAGTTATTTCTCTTGCATTTGCACAGTATTTCTGTAGTTCTATTTTATTAAAACTCTAAGATACTCTCCTAACTTGCACAGGCAGATAGTCCCTTTCACAGTCCTCTCAACTGTATAACCTCCCACCGGGGAAAGTTAGCTTCCACTTTTCTTCACGAGGGCATGGAAATGTGGAAGATTTGTATCACTTGAGCAAACAGACTTCAGCCCAAAACAGTGGCTGGTCTGTTTTACAGATCATATTGTAACAGTCAAAGTGAAAAAAGGACTTAATTGCTAATCCTATCCTCCAATCTTGAAGCTAGTAACAAGCAAACTTTTTGTGCTAGTGTATTTTCCTCTCTAGCCTCTGTCCTGCATCTCAAGCTCACCAATACCACACAGCTGATTTCTCAAAATTGTCCTCTCTTATTTCACTAAAAAAAAGCATGCTATTTGCAAGCTGCTTTCCAGTCTTGTGCTCTTGTCCAGAAAAGATAAAAAACTTGCACCAAACCTAAGGAAATTCTCTCTTCACAAAGATCACCTAATGTTTTCCATATCAGGGAGGTGTCACCCTCTAAGTACCTTTCTCAAAAGAAAACTGGAAAAGCCAGCCATGAACTTTATCTCAGAAAGCTGACAACTTCACCATGCCAATACTTCCCATTACATCAGTGTTATGAAACCACATCTTCCGTTGAGACCTTCAAGTTTTCAGCCTAATTTGGCTTTAATTATAGGTAAGTCTAATTTACTCTAAGTAAAAGTTAGCAAAAAAGAACATTACATTCATCTAGATGAGAGTTTTGCACAATTTAAAATTAACATCAAGACAGCAGTTGTCAAATCAAATTAAAATTCATGTTAACATTTCTATTAGAGCTACGAACGAGACTTTTTTATGCTTTCAACTTGGCTTTGATAGGTACAATAGACAAGGAATCTCTCTCTATATTCCTACATAGATTACCATTTTGCACTACGTTACAGAGTGCACATACTACGCTTTAGGTACTTGAAGCAAATTTGTCCTCTAACTTTCAGTACAGCTTTGAATAAAACAGATAAAGTGACATTATTTAATAAATTCTCAGAGTAACAGTGAAGATAAGCAACAAGTTTTTAGCTACTATGTGAAATAAGCATCTCAAATACTATATATTGACATGCACTATTAAGTATTCATATGGCTGGAGCCTCAACTAGCCAATATTAAACAAAATACTAACTAGTACTACACATTAAAGTGAAAGCTTCAGCAAATATTCACATACAGGAGTGGCAACTAAAAAGGGGGGGTGGGGGGCATTAGGTAGGTAATTCCTACTTTGTAAGAATGCCAGTTTCTGAAGACCTCAGATTCCAAAGAACAGTAATTTACCACTTATGAGGAAGCAGAAGTAAACTAGCTTTTTTTTACAGAAATAATCTTCACCATTTTTGAGGACTCTGAAACACAATCACATGAACTATTACAGGAATTAGTGCATCTCAAATGCTTCAAAACTCCATTGTGCAGTATGTTCCCCGAAGCATAAATATTTCAGATTCTCTCTCTTCACTCATCTTTATGACATATTCCTATTGCATCTCAAATCAGCCTTGTTTTAAAAATGTGCAACACAGCAGAATTTATGACAGCTTAAACAGTTTGAGAGAGGACAACAGGTTTTATAAATTTACTTAACTAGTGAACATTGACTTGAAGTATGCCATCTTCTAGGCAAACAAGCAACTGCAAAATCAGAGAAAGTTATGATTACCTGAAGTGGGTGATTTGCAACGATCTTCTGGCACCACTGTACCTTCATTAATATCACAAAGACCTGCTGGAACACAAAACCAGTGTATAATAAATACAGCTACTATTTTATCCTTTCTTCCACTGAAGTTAAGAATGTCATTTCTTATTAGCTAGAAACCAGCCAGTGATGATACAATTCCTGTTACATACTACTTTAATTTAGACATTACCCACAGTGATTGTAAAGTCACTCCTTCCTACTAAAGTTTTCTTTACAAAACACACTTCCTCCCTAAACTTCAGTGAAAACCACCACATTTAGCAAGACAGACTTATCATAACAGTTAAATATATACTTTGAGCATGTAAATAATATGTAAAATATAATTTCTGGTTTGAAAAAATCCTAAAATTATTATATTAAAAATGTAATTGCAAAAGAAAGTCAGATGAAAGAGCATCTTGAATATTACAACCATGTGTGCAGTATGATGTGTGAAACTACAGTGTCTTCTCTCAAATTATTTTCATAGAATCACTAAGGTTGGAAAGGACCTCCGAGATCATCAAGTCCAACCGCCAAACTAACACCACCATGCCTACTAGATCATGTCCTGGAGTGCCTGTTACAGTGATATGCTTTATATTTGCTGTTGCATTGCCAAGCTTGTTTTCCAGCAAAACTCCTTACTGATGACCCTTACAGAATTTAGGTTTTAGGGTGCTTATCAAAGTGTTCTTCCTTATCTGGAGGAATTCCATTAAATTCTTACATCATCAAATCTAATCATTTGAGTAACCCCAATATCTTAACATCTAAAAAGCTAATTCCTTCCATTTTAGTGAAGGAAATAAAGCATAAGAGTCCAAATCAGACACTAAAGATCAAAGCTGCTTCACAAGAGTCCTAAATATTGTTCCATAGGACTAGCTAGAAGTATATAAGGAATTTTTCTATCTTCCTTTTTGACAAGAAATTGCTATCAAGACTGTCCATGATTAAGAAGAGTGGTTTTCATTGTGTTTTAAGACTAGTAATGCATCTGTAGGCTTATATAATAAAATTTTCCTTCAGAAATGTCATGATGTGATACTAATGCAAACAAGCATATAATACTTAAGAGTAGCAGTTAAGAAATATTTATTAAAATGAAAGGTTTTTGCAGGCACACAAATATTTCAAGTAGTCAAAAAGCTTGAGAGGTGGCATGGTAACGGCTCAGGCAGTAAGGGCTTGCACATGAAAAGCTTGTTTATACAGCTGTACTCTACACATTCACTAGCGCCTCTGTACATATCTGTTACTAGACAACAATAAAAAAAATAGGAACACTACTACTCTTTCAAAGCTTTAGAATTTCCAAATACTAAACCAGAAGTTAAGCATTCAAAGGAAAAAAGGTTCTCCTGAAATATCATATCCATGTGGAACACATTAAAGGCATGTTGCATTCACACAGTTTCATTTATGCAAAACAATCCTTAAGATTACTAAGAGCATGATGCACAGCTTGAACCTCAAAATTCAACAACTACAATGGATGTGAAATTGCCAAATAACCTTAATGCTTGGTTAAGCCTACACTGAGCAGTCCTGGAACAATTTTCAATCATAAAATATATGGTAAAAATCTCAGGTGGAAGCTATACTTTTCCACTAAACAGGAGAAAAGAGCAATTTATTTATTTATCTATCAGTAAATCAGTGAGCACTGTGGGATAACCATGACACATTCTCTAACAAAGTATGATTTGACCTCTGAAAGCACGAGAGTTTTGAACAAGCATGGGAGTCTACATGTTTTGTACTAGACAGGCTTGTGTAAAAAGATTTTTCAGAAATGCAGGTGCTGCTCTGCCTAAAGCAATACAAGTTTTAGATAGTGGCAGTGCTGGGAAGACAAATCTTTACTGTGCCTTTAGAAATAGTTGTGTTTCCAGATCATGCTTCTTCAGGAGCCACACTGCACAAATCCAAACATGCAGTTCAGAAACTTAATTTCCTCTTTTCCCATAAATATTTTAATTCTTTATCTTCATAAGAAGAGATTAACTTCTGTCACTAGTTCTCCTACGAAGTGAAATTCTGCATTGACAGGAACAGTCTTTAGGCAAGACTGAAGTCACATACCTGCACGCTTGATTTCTTTGTGAGAAGTCCTGAGGCTACGATTTGATTAATATACATCTTAATGAATAGCTTATGTAAATTTATCCAACAGAAACCCCCCAAAATATTCTCATAACCCTATACACTAGTAGGATAAATTTTACCTAATTCACAAAAATCAAAGACTAAGTGGGCATTTTGACAATTGTTATGGCACATAAACCTTGGAAATCTAAGCCATCACTGCTGCTATTTAAGAGACAGAAGGGAGAGGAATAGAAAAAAATTAATTTTCTCTCTGACTGTATCAGTAATTAAACTAAGCAGAGAAAAACAAGAATGATCTCAGTTAAGTTTGTGAACTACAAGGATCTGTCCATGACCAATGAGAAGAAAGTGGTCTAAGTTATTGCTGCTCATCTTAAAACTCCGGGTACCCTGCTAGAAGCAGTATGCACAGTGGCAGTACGACAGCTCTCCTCGCAGAATTCTCTGGTTTCAGGCTTACAGGAAATGTGCAAATTACTATGGATTACAAAAGCAAATTGACCCAGGATTTTCCATTTTAGAACTGCAAAGACTACAATCTGATTAGAACATGAAAGATATGAAAGAGTGACCTTCTAATAAGCTTTTAGCTTGTCTCTGAATTCTAGTAGCAAGAAATTTGAAAAATCCAAAAATTGATAAAAAAATCAAGTAATGTCATTAAAGACATAATTATTATTTATTACCATGGTGAATTAAAGACTCCCTAGAACTACTGCTGAAGTTAACTGACATATAAAGTAAGTTTCAGGAGACATTTGTCAGTTTTCCACATAAGCTTTAGGCAGATATCTCTCAAGAAACTACAAGTTGACTGGAAACCAACCTAATTAAAAATTACAACTAGAACTAGCTTGATACAAAAGTTAGAATTACAAACAATTAACCTGAAAAATGGAGTAAAAAAATCCTCAAACTCAACAATGAAACACTCCAATTCAGTTGTGGACTTGGCTTAGCCACAGCTGATGTTGGTCTGGTTTAGTTGACGTTTAAGTTAAAAATGTGAATAGAATTCATGTCCAGATCCAGTTCAAGGAGAAAGGGGACAGGGACAAGCAACTCCAAAAGAGTTCTAGGTGTATATTTTCTTCAGGTTTAACTCAACCTCAGTTCTGAAACCCTGGTAAATTACATTCAAAAAAGGCTTTTTCATGTATTATGAAAATAGACAAGTTGCATGCAAGAACTGGTTCTATTTTGTCAGAATCCTAAAGCGGCTCTTGATAGAACTAAGTAGTACTACAACCTATAAAATGTATTATAGTGTACTACTTGAGAGGTCATACAAAATCTTGTACCTCCCATGAACAGTAAGTTGCAAAAGAGTTAGTACTGGTGTCCCATATGAACTTACGTAACTAAGCAGGGAAAATTAACAGCTGTAATAAGTTTTGGTGTTTGGTCTTAAAATTACAAATTGTTGGATAATTTGGTACTAATATTGCCTTTCTTCTTAATGGCTCCTGTCATATCCGGCAAACAGTATATGAAGCAAAGGTCTCTAAATGATGTTAGCCTCCACTTTGTATTGAGTTTTTCCCACACTAAAGTTTTTACTTACGCATCTATCTTTTGGCACATGGCCCTAGTTGGGGTTCCCCCCCCCCCAGCTACTGTGACCTGAAGGCAAAGGTTGACTTGTTTTTATCCTTGGCAAGCACCTGATGACGCTGTCTAGAAGGCCTTCACAAAACACATATACTGCATGCTTCCCAAACTATAAAATTGCCACCCAAAACATGTGAGTAATATACCTGGTATGAATCACTGATACATTCCAAAACACGATCCCAACTAGGAGCTTGTATCTGTTGAGCTAGCTCAAATGACAGTTTACAGTCTAGCTAGTGTAGAGAGCCTTGTCTCTAAATAGATGCTGCTTTAAGACGGGAATCTGAATTTCTTTTCTGAGTAGAAAAAATAAGATGACAGAAACATACATCATATTCTTGCAACACAAGTGAAGGGAAAAATTTTGCATTTTTAAAAAAGTCTTTGTGAATTTTCAATTGGTTGACTCAGGACATGCCATTTACTAAACTCTAAATATGTAAGCGGATACCGATGTTCTGTTAAACAGACATGCTGGAACATACAGAATAGCAGGGTTCTTAATGAGGAAGGACCAATTCTTGCTGTGTTTTTTAGGCAAAACCTTTGGAAGTCGTTGAGTAAGAGAGTTTTCCTACTTCCCTCATATTGAAATAATTTAATTTTTGCTTCTGACAATCTTGGAATACAATGTACAATACAAGACGGTGCTCTGTTGCGTGCTGTCTGAATCTGAACTCAATGCAACTATTTAAGAACTGATCTGAATGCATGCATAGGCTAGTTGATTTATTTTTGCTAAAATACACTGTGGTTGTCTCAAAGGGATATATACTCA
Source organism: Psophia crepitans (assembly GCA_013399095.1). NCBI lineage: Eukaryota > Metazoa > Chordata > Aves > Gruiformes > Psophiidae > Psophia > Psophia crepitans. Next base: position 8,936 of record VWZZ01007739.1, on the reverse strand, counting down.
GTTTCTCTAAAACAACCACATTAATCTGGTAAGCACTTTTTCTTGGAGGATTTAGAAATTATGTACTATACACTCCTTGAAGGTTATTAGAGCTGTATAGTAGCTGAAAATGTCTTACTTACAGAAAAATACATACAAATACAACCAAGAAAACAAATTCCTTGCATCTTTGAACACACTAAACACAGATATTAATGTTCAAGGAGGGGAAAAATGCAAAATCCAAGAGTTCTGACTAACTCTTATAGTTCTAATTCTATACTATAGTAAAGGAGAAGTCTTTAATGTAAGAGACTTATTTGTTGAAAGTTACACTGCAATAATTTACTATTTAAACTATTAAAGTCTGGGTAACACATACATTGAAAGAGCTACAAAGAACGACAAATATTAATGATTAACTTCAGAGTAATTATTTTCAGTTCTTTAAAAGACTGTAGCTCCAGCTAATCAAGATACTGGGAGGATGATGGAGGGAAAGAATTAACTACATGGTTAAGAAATTAACTCTCATACAAAAGCTGTTTTAACTTATTCCTGAATAAGACAGTCCAGTAAAATTCAGCTTCACAACTGTTGGCTTCAGGAACCAGTTTTGGGACTTCTGCCCATCTTTTGCTTCCCTTCACAATAATAAATCAGTGGCAGATCTTGATTTTCAGTTCTGTATCATCTTAAAGTGGAGGCATTTCATTTATGCCCAGCTCCCTTTCTCCCTTGGCAGCAGAGGATGGAAGATTATACAGAAAGCAGGATTTGCCTTTTAAGCAGACCCTGCATTGCCTTTCTTCTTGTTGGGGAAAAAACCCACAGCAGAACTAACAGAACTGCACCAGTCTTCCATTATTTTTTTTTTTAATTAACTCCAGGTCATTCTTCCCTTAGCTTTATTCTACTCTCCTTCATTAAAAAATGGGGTAAGATTACCTACCTCTGCCCAAGGGCTGGAGAAAACTGGCATCCTAGGGAAAGGAATAATGTTATGCTTTTAAAAATCAGCTTTATGCTCTCCAAATTCTCGGATGCTGTGAATGATGGAGTAAGTCAGAGAAGGACTCTGATGGTGGGCTTTCCTGCTCGCACACGCACCTTAACTTCAAAACTGCTTGCAAACCCCACAGGGCTGAGCATTACACAAGACACCTCCACCTGTAATCCCTACGAACGTCTTTGTAGAAGTAAATTTTCATTTGTAATATATAAATCACTGTCTTTTACAGTGTTAACTATTAATATTAATACTAGTCTCACACTAGAGTTCTGAAGCTTTTTCTGCCAGAAAGGGGATCAAGCAGGGGAAGTTTCTAGCCTCAGATCTCAAAACGCTAAGTTTGGTACATAAGATCTTGGGTCTGTACACATCAGTAACTTCTGAGACAGGATCTCCTTTTGATTTTGATATTTAAAATCACAAAATACACAGACTATTATGACTGCTTTTTTCCTTCAAGTTTTTTAGAGATGCCATGAAAAAGCAACATAAATGCGTGATGAATTAAAAACCAGTTTAAGAGTAAAACAATTACTTAAAATGAACTAACAAAAATATTCATGGGCGTGAACAAGTAAAAAAATCAAATTCAGATGTTCAAAAATATTTTATTTCTGTGAGATGACTTACTTATATAAGAGGTGCGAAGCTTTTTCACAGACTCTGAATATAAGTTAGAAAGGCCGCACATGCAAGAAGCCACAGTCAGCATACCTTTATGAAGCAATGAGAAAAGGAAAGACGGAGACACTAACAGTACATTTGAGACAGAAAAGCCAGCAGAATAACTTGTATAACCAGGTCTATAGAATGCTCTTGCCATGCAGATCATTAGTATTAAAATGTAAGATGAAGAAAATATGATTTTGTGTAACAGTTATATTCACAAGCAAAATGGACTTCATTCATGAACATCTTAGAGATACAGTTGTAACTCAGTTATGTGGATCCAATACATTAAAACAACAAAAGCCAAGAAAACAAATCAAGTAACATTTAACACTCCAAAAGGCAGTTTATCATCTAAATGCATGAAGCAGAATTTAAGCCCTTTATTCCCGAGATAAATTAACATAGTCAACCAGTACAGTTATTTCCTTCTCTGTTAAAAAGTAATTTTAAAGATAAAGCTTTATTTATTTATAAGGAGAAAATATTTTATCTGACTGGATACCAACTCTGTTCTGCTCTACATTAATGATTTTTTGACCAGCTTCCTCGGTTGAAATAAAGCTGACTGGTGCTAACTAGATCTTTCTCAAACTAATGATTTATTAAAACATCTTGGAGCATGCATTTCATTTTGAATAAAATACTGTCTAAAGAACTTACCTGGAGTTTATTCTGAATATGAAAATAAAGCAACCAATACTACAGCATGAAGAGGTTTTTTGCACAGTTTATTTCCTATCAAAAAATAATCACTTGGGGCAGCAGCAACAGACTATCACATTGTCTTTACCCATTTTGCAAATAAGCTTAAAAGCATCCACTACGTAAGGAGAATAAAATAACTTTAAAATACTAAGCTTTCTTTTTGGCAATAAAAAAACTTTGAATTTTGACTGAAAAAGTCACTTTCCTCCTCAGCTACAAAGAAACATTGTTCTTCACTACATTTTAAAATCCAAGTCCTTTTTTCAAAAAAGATTTTTTTTACCAGTTTGTATTTGGAAGTTCATTTCATTCATTTAAATCAAAGGCTTCCTCTCCAGCATAACATAAAGGCATACACAACATAACACGCTTTGACTAGGAATGTCCCTGATAAGTTAAAGTTTAAAACAGGAAATCTAAAGATCCCAGCAGATACACTAGCTATCTGCAAGCATTAGTGGGTTTATATAAGCATGTATTATGGGTACTAGGTTTATCAAAAATGCCAAGATACTTCTACTACTTCACCCTGTGTTACTAAGTCAAAATCTTGTATAAACTGCATAAATCCATTTTGCATTTATCCTTATATCTATTCACACAGATAACATTTTCCCACCTGCTTTAAAATGTACATTGCACTGAAAAATAAGTAATGATATCAAGCATCAGTAGATTTCACTAAGCAACAGTTTTGAAGAAAAATGAAGTAAGAAACCTGCAACAGTTACATTAGGGACAGCTCAGGAAGAAAGAATGAAAGCACAATGGAGAATAGTATACCTGCGTTCAAATCTGGGCACTAATAGCCCAGATAAGCTCAGAAGACAGGCAGTGTTGGTTAAAACGAGTTTTGGGTTACTCACCTCCAGATGGCTGCCGAGTTTTTCGGGGAGATCGCGGCTCCCTGCGATAAGGATCATTGGAGCCATACAGTTCGATAGTGCCTAGATTTAAGAGCACTGTCTTCTGGAGGTAATCAACCATGGCAATACCATTACAGTTTCCAAAAACTACTCTGGAAAGAGAGAAGTGAATGGAATGATAGTGCTAATCAAATGTCGGTCAAGTTTTATATTGGTATTCGTTGCTGTTCAGAATTTTAAGAGTTCCTGATTTTTACAAATTACCCAAAGTTACACATATTTATAAATTACTGTTTTAGAATGCAGTATTGTTTAATGGTTCTGTTGTAAAAACCGTGACACTGAGTAGAACAGATCATCATTGTACTTGCCAACCTGACAGTCAAACACTCAGCTGTACAGTGCTAGCTGAGGAAGTGTGATGCTAATTTGTTTCTCATGTTTGCATCATCAGGAATCCCAAAAGAAATTATCTTTTAAACACAGGAGAATTATCTTTTAAACTACAGCTCATGTGAACGCACATAGAGACTTAATCTTTGATAATTTTAAACCACTTTAACAGAATAATAGAAAAACTGTGTATAGTATACTTACAGGCCATACGCTGAGTTAACTGCTAAGCTGGTTATCTGTTGAGGAGGTTCTCCACTCACCCACACTAGCTGGATAACTAGCTCAATTTGGTAGCCTGGAGACTGCTTGAGAGGAGAATTTTTAACTCTGCAAAGTAAAAAAACCATGGTATCTTTCTATGATTCTCCACAGTTTCCAATTCTTCCTTAAGAGCTCAGAATTCATTAAATTCTACACCACACTGGACTTCAGAAATCTGGAAAACTGCAAAGAATCAAACACATAAAAGCAACCAGAAAAAACCAACCACACTGGAACTGGTCATTCGCTTCTTTGTGGACCAATTTGATTCATTACCTAATTAAGCAATGATCAAAAAATACTTCATTTCCCCTCTCTTCAGAGCAAGGCAGTGGTAGCATGCTGTACTGATTTGAATAAAAGCATTCAGTGTCTAGAAGGAAGGTGTTACCAATTCTTTCCAGAGTTCCCAGAAGAACTCTGTTTTAGAGAATGGAAGGGGTGAAGGGGTACATGTGGAAAAAGAGTATCAAAAAGGGAAACTGAAGCACAATGTATTGAAACAAATGCAAACAAAAAGCTACCAATATGGTAGGAAAAGGGAAACCAAGGTAAATTATTATAATGGTAGACCAGTTCACAGAATCACAAGGGTTGGAAGGGACCT
>VWZZ01007738.1:0-50652 GCA_013399095.1 Psophia crepitans | reverse complement strand
CTCATCCACTAAGCAGCTCACCTGTCCATAGAAGGAGATCAGACTGGCCAAGCAGGACCCTGATCACCTGGTCATCCTGTACATGCCCCGTGATGCCATTCAGAGTGATCTGCTCCATAACCTTCCCTGACACTGAGGTCAGACTGACAGGCCTGTAGCTTCCTGGATCCTCCTTCCAGCCCTTCTCACAGATGGATGTCACATGAGCTAACCTCCAGTCTACTGGGACCACCCTGGTTAGCCAGGACTGCTGATAAATGACGGGAAGTGGCTTAGTGAGCACGTCCAGCAGCTCCCTCAATACTCTTGGGTGGATCCCATCTGGCCCCCATCTGTTTCTGTCTAAGTGGTGTAGCAGGTCGCTGACCGATTCCCCTTGGATCCTGGAGGCTTCATTCTGCTCCCGGTCCGTGTCTTCCAGCTCAGGGGGCTGGGTACCCAGAGAATACCTGGTCTTACTGTTAAAGATAGAGGCAAAGAAGGCATTAAGTACCTCAGCCTTTTCCTCATCCTCATGAATATGGTCAGCAAGACTGGACCCAGTAGTTACCCCTGAGGAACACTGCTAGCTAAAATGCAAAGCAAATGCTACTTTATTTCTTCTGTTACTAGCCTAATTTCTTGTGGATTTCAGCAGCTCCGGTACTTCCCCAAGCAGATATTATAGATCTCTCTTTAAATCACTGCTTTAAGCTGTCCTCTCCATAGTGGAGCTTGTGATGTACTGTTTGGTCTTAAAGATCTAGTTTCCTAAGATCACCTATAGCGTCTCCAGAAAATCCATGACCAGTAACATTTCTGTCTTGATAGAAGCGTTGAATGGGATGGTTCTGTCCGCAGAAGAGCATAATGTCCACCACATCCTTTAGAAGCCACTTTCTTGACAGATGTATCCCAGAACCAGCTCTCCTTGACAATGAAAGCCATGGNCAGCTCTCCTTGCCAATGAAAGCCGTGGACACAGCCTCTTATAAATGTGTGGACATGCAAGAAGCTACTCCTGGAGTGAGCAGTTCCTCAACAAAGGAAATTATGTTCAAGTACAAATAGAGATTTTTTTGAGGATCAGGAAGAATTATGCTAGAAGGGTGAGGATAGTTTCTTCTGTAGAGAAGCAGCATAGGTCTTTTAGCAAGGGATGAACGAATTCAAACAGTCATGCATGCACAAACCACCTGCTAGTTTCCCTGTAACGTGTTCCTTCATCTGCCTAGGACACTTTTCCAGAGGAAAGGGGGACTCCCTCTCTCTTATCATTTCCTCTCAAACAGCACTGAAGGAGAGGTCTTCTGTGTCACCTTGTGGAACACAGATAGTCTAAACATTCTGTCAAACATCTCACAGGCAGTACTGCAGCGCCTCCTGCCATTTCTTGTGGGGGATGTACCAGGACAGAGGAAGAAAAAAACAAAGGCAGGACTCAGCTTTTAAATGGAACAAATCCAAGCTGTGAAGACAGGTGTGTTTCTGTGGCCACCCGAAAGGAAGATGGTTGTTGAACTGCATCTGAGATCTCAGTGTCAAGCAGGGTGCGGTCTCACTGCTCTGGGAAGATTTGGCAGCAAGTGAAAGGTGTGGGAGAGGCAGCTGTATGTACCCAGGCCTGTGGCAGGAAGTATTCACAGCTTGTTCTCTTTGTCCTGCCAACAGTTCAAGAGACTGAAAGTATCGCATCACCCAACTTGATGACTTCCCTGGAGGAGTGAAGCAATGAGGAGGAGAAAAATTGGCACAATGAAGGGAGCAGCAGATGAACATGCCCATGTCAGCAACAGAAAATATAGCAGCAGTGGTATTAAAAAAAAATGATTAAAAATGAGAAATACGCCTTTGTACTTGGTAACAAGAATAGTGCAAATAAACCTGTTGAATAATAGAGTATAGAATCAGGCAGATTTGTGAACAGGCTGAAATAATGCTTTTGTCTCTTAGAAATGGATCTGAGGATTCAGAAACTGCTTCACAATTCCCTGTAACCATCATTCAAAATCATTACAACCAGCTAAAAATCAAATTAAAAGCCAGCTTTAGTCACCACAGCCAGATGTTCTCCACCTTTAAACTCAGCTGAAAGCACATAGAAATAAATCAAAAGTCTAAAGCGTAGCCAGCTCAGTGGTCAAATAATCTAGTTGACAAGATCAAAGAAAGAAAACAATGGTGCACATAATCAGGAAAAAACTCCCAAGATGCATATAAAAATGGCATTCCAACAAGAAGTACTAAAAATCAAATACCTGAGTATTTGCAACTTTAGCACATCAAGGCTGAGTCCATTAAGCCACCATCCGCTAAGCAAAAATAACTTTTGAACAATTCATTTTTTTATTTGGCATGAAAATAGGCCCTGAAGGTCCTGCTTTTTCCATTGCTTCCTCCTCTCTGGATCCTGAGCTCAAACACTGCATGGTGATGGGGAGGAGAACGGGAAAAACTAAGGGGAAGCCTCCTCAAGTTAAGATAAGGACCATTTAATGGGAGAGGGAAACAATAGCAGCAGCAGTAGTACTTATAATGGAATGTACGCAAAAGGTGATAACAAAGAGAGCAATTTACCAATACAACAACTGAGCCAAGGGACCAGATACTCAGCCCACACCCAGCCCATCCTGGAGCAGTGCCAACCCCCCCTCCACGGCTGGCCCCCTTTTATGATGAGCATGAGGGCACATCCTATGGAATAGCCCTAGCTCCCCTGTCCTGCCTCCTTCTGAAAATTAACTCTATCCTGGCCAAAACCAGGACAGCAATGTAGGACGTCCAGATCCTCAGTCTTCTGTGTCAGCAAACTGTCATCAGTGCACTTCAGAAAACTGCCCAATTGGCTGTGCCCTGCTGTGCTGTCCCACTAGCAGATGTTTGGCATGGTTTCTGCCTGGTCCCATGAGGACCAGGGACAGTGAATGTGATGCATCTTCCAGCTGTCTGAAGAAGGCCTTATCTAATTCTTCTTCCTGATCGGGTGATCTCTAGTAGCCACCCACCACAATGTCACCCATGTTCATCTGCCTTCTGCTGGGGGGGTAAGCTGGCCCATACACTATTAGCTGACTCATTGTGCATCCCAAAATAGAGCTCCACGCATTCCAGCTCTCTCTGAGAGATAGGGCAGTTACCCCTCCTCACCTTCCCAGCCTGTCTTTCCTAAACAGCTTAGCTCCATCCACTGCAGTACTTCTTTAAGCTACCCCACTGGATGTACATGATCTCATAGCTCTGCAACCAGGTCGCAGAAGAAACCTGGGCCATGCATGGCAGGAGCCCAGGGAATGTGCACTAACCTGCACTTCACCATGCATTTCAGTTCTTGGGTCATGTGAGCTATCCCACCAAGTCTCTGTGTTGTCGATGACATCATAGCCCTGCAACTACTGGCAGAACTATAAATTCTCTTGTTTGTTACCCATATCCCATGCATTTGTTCACAGGCACTTTAAAGAGGCATCCAGTCATGCTGATTTCCCAGAAATTATGAGGGCTTTCTTTTTTGCCATAGATACTTCCTTATTTATGTACACACACTTGAGGTGCAACCCTTTCAGCTTTTTTAAACTTTTTTTTTTATTATTATGAAGTCTATCCTGCTCATATGACTCCTCATACATTTTGTACCAACCCTTCCTACCACTTTCTCACCTGATTATTCTCCCTCCTGGGTTGTTCTTAGTTTAAAGCTCTTCTTATCAGGTTGGCCAGCCTGTTGACAAAGATTTTTTTGTCCCATTTAGTCAGGTGGATCCCATCTCTTCCAAGCAGTCCTCAATCCTGAGAAAGGGTACCATGATCATAGAAATCAAGTCCCTTTTGATAGTGCCAGCTGTGCAACCAACTGTGACTGGCAGGATCCATCCCCTCCTCCTTCTCACTACCCTCCTCCTCACCAGCAGGGTCAAAGAGAAACCCATCTGGGCCCACATGCACTTGGACCATCACCCCCAGAGTCTGCTTGCTACTTTCCAGGACTCCCCTGGCAGTATCATTAACAGTCCCATGGAAGAACAAGCAGGGAGTAGTAGTCTGTAGGTGTAATAAGATTTGCAAGTTTTTTAACAATGTCTTGAATCTGAGTCCTTGGCAAGGAGTAAATCTCCCTAGATGACAGGTCCAGCTGTCAGAGTGGGCTTCTGTTCCCTGCAGCATGGAGCTTTCCACTGCTGACACTCACCACTTTTTCTGGTGCTCCTGTGTGGGTGATGGTCAATGGGCTCAGACATCTTGTTTGACAGCGCTCCCAGCCCCTGATTTGCTATGACAGCACCGAATCTTTTCAGTAGTTCCAAATCTTCAAGTGTAGAAGAGCCTTCCTCGTGATGTCAAAAGTCACAAGCTCCCAGCCTTTGTCATCATGGAAATCTCCATTTCCCATCTTGTTGGGCAAGAGGTTTGTTCATTGCAAAAGGCAGGAGTGGGCTCTTGAAGCTGCAGGGTTCTGGAGTCTGAGTCCATCTCTTGCCGTCAAGGCCCAGGTAGTGCTGGTGATGCAGAAATTGATCATCAGGAAGGTATTTGATCAATCTGCAATGACTCTTTACTCTTTAGTAGCCAATTCCATGGGTACAATGCCTCTACCTAACAAAGAACAATCATTGTACCTACTTTCTCATCTTACCTAAAATAGCATAAAGACTCCTAAGGCACCAAATGACCCCCAGAAACCAATTCTAAGAACGCAGATCAGGCACATTCCTCATGCTCATGAACTTTGAAACCAAATTCAACCAGACAGCTTCCTGCAGCACAGAAGGATTTTCATAAATGCTTTGAAATAACACTAAAAGTACTGATTTTTTTTCCTGCTTTCTATCCAGCTTAACTCTGTAAGACTTTTCAGAGGTGTTGTGTTTTCCCAAAGTTTTTACTTTTAGTTCAACATCTTTTGGTCTTATTTTAGACCATTATTTGAAAGCCATATCATGTTTCATCTGGTATGTTGAGGCAGAAACCACTCGAGAAGTCATGTGACCGCCCGTATAATCCAAAATTCTGTGTAGTGAAAAAGGAGGAAGAGACAGTTTTTGTAAAGAAGTATGTCACTGTGTTTGGGGGCTGGAGTACCACCATGATATAAACAGCACAGGGTCCTGTACAAAAACCCAAAGAAGGAAAAAAGGCAATATATTTTGGGGAAGAGAGGAGATAGGTGACTGAAATTATTAAGGGGACAAATAAAACATTCTTTTTTGTATTTCTCTTTATCCTGGACCTATGGAGCTCACAGTGAGGTTTCTAAAAGATGGAAGAAAGGGAGAACTTGGAAATTCTGTACTCAGTCAAGCTATTTGAAATCATTGAACTATTCAATTATTGTTTTTCCCTTTCCAGTTTTGGAAGAAAATGTGGCTCTGGATATCCTTATGAGGTTGCACAAGTGGATAATTAGGACAAATGTCTGGCTTTTAGTTTCCTGTTTTTATCACACTTTTGAATACCACGAGGAACGAGGTATTTTTTGGAATAAGTATTAGCAGTGTGAGAACAGATAAGCTTACATTTGGAAGTGGGACCACGCTCACGGTTGAACCAAGTAAGTACCATTATTTTATCTCTAAATTTTTTGTTAAAATTAAGGTGGAGGAGGACAAAGGAATCTAATGGTTTGGGTTCACTGTCAGAATTTTCTGCTGCAGTAATCCCTAGAATACTCTCTCCAGTCAATGTTTCAAGCTGAACCCTCAGCTTGCATTTGCTAAGGAAGGCTTCACAGGAACAACTGGGCTACCTCTGTGTATCACCACTACTCCATGATCCCCAAACACTTGGTGTGCACTACTTAGATTTAACATCTTCAAATTTATTCCCAGTCTGGATAGCACTCTGGCCCAAATTTGCTGTGAAGTGTCTTATCCTCCAGTGGATTTTCACTGCCTCATTTTGAACAGGAATGCACAGCTCAGTGAAGAGCTGACAGCAGAGAGGTTTTGAGACAGATCTTTAGCTCTCTGGTATAGGTTAGTTTTTGACACTGGCACCACACTCGTAGTGTCACCAGGTAGGTAATGTCACTGGCATGGAGACAGAGGAGGAAGGAGGTTGAATATCCTTGAGCTTAAATTTCCACAACTGCCTCATTCCCAAGACCACACAGACTTAATGTAAATTGGCTCCCAAGTTGCCTAGGTTTAGAAAATGCAAACGTGGCAAGCAGGGATTATAATAAAGCTTAGTTCTTCCTATCTTTATTTGGAATTTCATGATATACTAAATGGGGGGGGGGGGCAGAGGGNGGGGGGGCAGAGAGGAGGAGGGAGTTGTGCGCGATTGTGAATGTTGGGGCATCAGGGGAGTTTGTTGGGTTGATCTTTGTTATCATTAACATCCAGGTTGCATATGTTAAGACTTGTAATGATGCTTTCAGAGGTCTCCCTGTCTTTAAAGTGCTGCAAAAATGTCCCATGTAATTTTACATACCTAAAACATCTAAAATACCTAAATGTCTATTTTGGAGCCATTTCAGTTCACTTCCATTTCCAAAGGGACAAAGGAACAGAGAGTTATAATTCTGAAGAAAGATCTGTTCTTTCAAACCAGTGAATCCTCAGGTGTAAACACAGGACCAGAAGAAACTGTCAGATTCCACTACTTCAACATCAGTCTACATTGATTCAAAGATTATATTTGTCACATAAAAAAAAAAAGAAAGAAAAGAAAGAAAAAAAGTAAAATGTCCCACAAAGAATAGAAGAATTTGGCAAGAAAAAAAAACCCCAACCAACGGAACATGGACCAAGATCTGGCAAGTGGAAGATTGTGCAATTGTGTTGCCATTTCAGACATACAGAAATGCTGATATGACACTCTTGTTTCTCACATAAATGGTCTTATATCTCTGTTTTAGAACATTTAGCCTGTTGGTTGTGTTGCTGACAAGAAAAGATTTCTTGCTCATCAGCCAAAGGCAGCATGTGGCTCATAGACTGCAACAAGTTTAAGGAAACTTTTACAGTAGATTCCTCAAATTTCTAAAACATCTTCACTGAATTTCCCACAACTTGAGCTTGAGAACACATCATTTCACAAAACAAAGGTTTTAGCCTTGTCTCTCTCCTGTGAAATGCTTTAAATCTTTCTTTCTCTGTCTTCCCTGCCTATCTGTCTTCTCTGACGTCCTGACGCAAAATAACATGAAACTTCAGCTGAGTGATGTTTCCATGCTGTTCAACGATTGCTCTTTTTTCTAGCTAAGGATAGGATATTTTCAAAGCTGCACAAAGCCTTTAGGATTATGTTTGACACTAAAAGATAATAGGCCTTAAGCATCCAAGTCACTCAGTGTCTGTTGGAATAGTTAGTAAGTTGAAACCAAATCTTCCAGAATTTGAGCAACCCGACCCTTTGGCTGTTAAATTTGGATTTCTTTGGGAGACAGTAATATGCATTTTAAGATGCATACTTTATTACCCGCATCTTTCGAGAATCCCCCAAACCAAAATGACATACAAAACCGTGTATTAGTAGTCACTATAGGATGGTCAAGGCATATTCTCCTCTTGAGGGCTCAGTTGAGGGCAGATAAGTTTTTGTTTAATTTTGTTTTGGATTTGTTTATTCTAGAAAAAAAGTTCATTAAGAATACTAAGGCCCATAACATTATGGAATATAGAGCTCTTCCCATCACTTTGTAAGATTAAAGGGCAACAGAAGTACAACTTTTTGTACTAATAACATTCCTCTGCCAGAATGTAATGCACAAATCCCTGCCCAGAGCAAGCAGTGGGAGAAATTCATGGCTGTATTTTCAAGTAATGCAAAACAGTGGGGTTTAGTTGAGACTCTGCGGTCTGATAAAGCGATAATTCTGCTTTATTAACTACAATTGCACTGTGTACATTTGTTCTTGCTGAAGATCTTTCCCCGTGAGTTAAGGCAGAGAAGCAGCTCGTTAAGTATACTGGCTGCTGGAAATACTGGAGATCAGAACACAGGAAAAGCCTTTAAAGATCTTCTCAGATAACAAAGAATGCACAGGGCTAACAGGTTCTGGCAAAACCATATTACAGCACCTGGAAAGGAAATGCATGTAGGAGGAATAGCAGAACAAACCTTTTTTGATTTATGCATTTTAACTGTGTGCTGCTGCTGCTCTTGTCTTTGGGAAGGGGACTCAACTGACCGTGGAGCCAAGTAGGTATTCTTTCTGCATTAAGCTTTTCTGAGGTGTTACTGTTTGGATTTTCTCTTTTTTCCCTTTTTCTTCCTCCTAAAACTCAGCCAGCCACTCCCCCATGCTTTAAAGTCACTAATTAGACTTCAGGCTTTCTATGTGTAACAATTAGGCAAATTGAGTATAAAAACCATGCTGATCCCACTTCTCAGGAGCTGCCAAGGAATTTGGGGTCCTCAAGGCCAAACCCTGACTGCTATCATGCTGAATTTCTTTGGGATCTAATATCTATCCACTTAGGCATCTTAATAAGCTTATCTTAGTAATTGTTAGGTTTGAAAGTCATGCTTGGACAGTCAAAAGGGAAATAAAGTTTCAGTGGAGGTTGACATTTAAGTTCCTAAGACTTCCTATTCTGTCAGTTAGGAAGACAGCACTGAGACAAGAGAAGGATAATGTACAAAAGCATTAAATGGAATCTTATACACCGTTTCTGTACTAGTTTAATCTTATTCAGAGTATGGCTTAAACTGAATAGATCAAATGAAGTCAATGAATGTTTGATTCCTGTTCAGTATCTGTTCGCTGTAGGTGTTGAGAAGCATGGAGTTGTGCCTGTTTTATTAGCAGAGCCAACCCATGAAATTGAGGCCGAGTACTACTTGGCTTTCACCTCGGTTCCTCAGTATTGGGGTATGGGTGGTGGGGAAAGAGAGTAAAATCAGAGCCCTGTGGTTAAACTCTGATAAAATACCCTGTGATGAACAAAATGTTCAACTTGAGGGATCTCTTGACCAGACTGAAATGCAGATGCCATGCACAATTCAAAGCCTAATGCACCTCTCTTTAGCAAAGGGACCCATGAGGTTGCTTCTGTCAAATTCGACACATAAATCTTTTCTTATATGTCTGATAGTCTTTCATCAGCTGAGCCCTTTTTGGCAGGAAGCATGCTAGACCATTCCCTTCAGTTTCGTGTTTTCATTATAATTCCTGTCGCTAAACTTGTCCTGACATTGGTATGTGGAGTGTCCCTAGTATCTCCCCCTATGACCTGAGGGCAAAGATAATTTTTTTTTTAAATCATGATATCGTAATGATTTGTTGGCTACTAAATTATGTTGAGACCAACTGTTTCCTTTAAAGACATCCCCTTCAAGTTTAAGCAATCTTATTTTTATTACTTGTATGTCTTACAAGAAATTCCCAGAGAAGGCTGCTGCTGTGTAGTTGAAATTGAGGCTTTTGCAGTTGTCAGGCCTTTGTCATTCATGTATGTGGCTTGGCATTGAGAATTCAACTCTGTAATTATTTCAAAACTGAAAAAAAATACATCTAAGGGTTTCAGACACATGAGAGCGCAAGGATCCCAAATCCTGTGAGAACTTGTCAGCATCTTTTAGGTTCTTTCAAAACTCCAGCTCCTGGGCACGTTTTTCATGCCTAGAAGTTTTGTGATATATTAATGCTAAAGGACTACCACGGAAGGTTATTACACTAATCTAAGAAAGATTGCAAGATTTATCCATGGACATCAAGTTCATAGGCCTCGGGGTGTTCTTCCCTTCAGATCAGTTTATTACACAGATTCTGCTTTATACTTCTAACTGTCCCTGGAGCCGTGGGACTAACAATATGGATGAGAAAGGTCACACTTTTTGGAACAGGCACAAGAATTTGTGTTGAACGAAGTACCAATCCTCTTCTCTTTTCATTGTCTCCAAACTGGGTTGGAATGTCTTACAGCACGTGCAGGGTCTAGTGGGGAAAACCTCCCCCACAGCTGAAAGTTCTTGACCTTAGCAGAAACCTCTGGAGAAGTGGAGATATGCAATTCACAGATTTCTGATGGCTTCTGTCCTACTTTTCTGTCTCAGAGACAACAGCCTTGCCCCCCACTCCAGAGGCAGTATTTAATTTCTGCAAGTACTGTCGTTCATTGGAGCAACGTGTCACAACAGTGAAGCAACAAATAGACTTCTCTTTGCCCTACCACTCTGGCTATTGTTACACCTTATCGCCACATCAGAAGATCTGGGGGAGGGGAGGGTCAGTAAAGGAAAACCAGTTATTCTCTCACATCTCATGAATATGCAAGACAGTCCTTGATAGAAGTGTTATTTTTAGGAATTAAATTGTTGAGCAAGCAGAATAATTTGACTCATGGAATGGCAGGCATAAAAGTTCTCATTTGCAGGTCCCTTACTTACAAAATAAAGAATTCGCATATAGGCACAAACTTTGGCAAGAGAAAACTTAGAATCCTGTGGAATTAAAACTCCTATAAAAAAAAATACTCTTGTACATGCTTCCTGTCTTTGATCTGATCTTTTGGAAGCAGTGGCAAGAAAAAATTACAAAAAAAAAGGCAGTTAGTAATTGATAATGCTAGGAATTAGTCACAGCTGGAGTATATATGAACTTTAGGTGACTTAGCACTCAGGCAAGCTTGCAATAAAATGAAATCATACCAAACAATGCTTTTTTTCACAGACAATCAAAGAAGTTCTGTCCCAGAAGTCATTTTGGTAGAGAATGTGAAAAAAGATGGCAGCATTGGAAAAGCAGCTTGTTTGGCACGGAATATCAGTACAAAAAACATCGACTTGGAGGTGTCCCCTGATGATGTTGTGTATGAACCAAGTACACCCATTTTGACATCAGATGGGTTGTACAGCACTATTAAGGTGGTCAGTGTGACGGAAGGCACAGACGTGAGCTGCAAGGCCAATTTAAACAACAACGTTTATACAGCTAATATGACATCGACAGGTACAATTTTGTGGTACAGCTACTACTTATTTCTGGAGGCAGTGTCTTCGAGCGCTTGCTATTGCTTCAGCTAGTAAGCATTGCCCTGGGTAACCAGCAGAATTGGGAAAGACATCTGGTACTTAAGCAGGTAGAACTGAAAGATATTTAAAAACATCTAAAATAAATGGTGTTAACTGTTTAACAACTCAGAGCTACTTTTTTGGGGGGAGTTGTGGGGGAGGGGAGATACAATCTTTTTTTAAAATGTACATTTACTTATGACTAAATACTTCACCATATAGCAGCAAACCTCCTAGAGCACAGCCTGAAACAGCCTTTCTAAAACCAACAAAAAGCTAAAGTGGTGGTGTGTTTGGTTTGTTTTTTTTTTTTCCTAAACCACCTTTTATATTTTGGGGGATTGTTTTTGTCAAGGCTCATTCAAATAGTAAAACCAAAACAACGCAGGAATTCTTTTTTTTTTTTCCTGCAATTGCAATGAGAAATTTTCTCCTACGTTTAAGAATTAGTGACCAGTCACCTGAGCCTCAGACTGTACTGCCCGCATTTTCCTAAGGGAAGGGTCGTATAAACATTTTGTTTAATCCTTTTTTACATTTTGGATATAGTTTATAATGCCCTTTCTTTATCACGCTACAGAAGAGAAGGCTGAAGAACCAGTAACAGCGAAAGCTTGCAACACCACAGACACCTCTGCACAAGGTTAGTTTACCTGAAGAGATACTCTGTTGGGGTTAAATGCATGGAAACGTATTTTCTCAGGGGTAGAGGAATCAGAATACAAGATACTCATCAAACACAACCTGCTTTTTCAAGGTAGCTACTTTCGTAGCAAACAAGCAACAGGAAGCAAAACCAGTCTAGGCAGACATCCCCCTCCCCTGTTGTCACCATGTTTCTCTAACATCTTTTCCTTTGCTGCTGTTGCTTTCCCTGAAACTATTACCTGTGTTTTTTCCACTTTCTGCCAATATCACAATACCCACATGCAGACCGTGATCTCCCCCTTCTTTTCTCTATCACTAAGCAGATACCCAAGTGGAGAAAGCGAACATGCTGTCAATGGCTGTGTTGGGTTTGAGAGTCCTGCTGGCAAAAAGCATCGCCTTCAATACACTCATGAGTATCAAGTTGTTTCTTTTCTGAGGTAAGGAAGCACATAACTTGATCTGTAGAAATACTGGAAGCACATGCCAGGAATTACTTCCTGTGGAGTTCTCTAACCCCACAAGCAGTGATACCCTGTTCATCTGCTCCTTTTTCCTTTAAATAACACTTGTAGGTTTCTGGGAAAAAAAAAAAAAACAACAAAACAACCAACAAACAAAAAACCAAACACGAAAAAGCCCCACCAACAATGACAAAAAAGAACCCCAACAACAAAACCCAAGACAAAAGTCCAACTTACAACCCACCCCCCATCCCCCAAGCCACAAAGAAAACAGCCTCTTTCTATGTCCAAAGCTCAGTTCTTGGTGGCTGGTCCCCAAATTTTCTTTGCAGCAAACTGCTTTGCCAGAGCAACTCAGGTATGACCAGAAGTGCCTGAGAGATATCTCATTGACTACTTCAAGTGGCAGAGCACAAAGCCTGGAGAAAAATCAAGACAAATAAGGAGTCAAAACAAGGCTCCTGAAACACAAGCATGTGAGGCAGTTGGAGGAAGAGAGGAGGGGGGAGGATTTTTTAAATTGGGTATGCAAAGAGCCCCAAAAAGCAGTTCAGACTAAGTTTTGTGAGTCTATCTGTCTTGATCTGACAGCTATCATGGCATGTAGGCTCAATTGCATTAAATGTAGTTTAAAACACACTTTGTTCTTCCAGACAGGGGGAAGAAGGCAACAGCAGTCCGGAGAACAGCAGGAGAGAGTGTGTACCAGCAACACAATGGGTTGAACAACCAAAATGTCACATCTGCTGACAATAACCGTCCTGAACACAACAGAGCACCTTCCCCTTCAGACATGTTATGCTGTTGAATCCTGTCTAGCTAGTTTGTTTAGTTTCAAGAGTTGTAACTGCTTTTGCTATTTCTTTTTCTCTGTGAACCAGGGAGGGTGTATTTTTCCTCATCCCCCTGATGAGTAGAAATGGATCTCCCCACTCTTTAGCCTTTGCATAGAAGCATCCAAACTGCCTCAATAAGTTTGAAAAATCCAGTCCTCACTATAGATATAACCCTTTTACAACACCTTTTACAGATATGTTGCATTACTGTCTGTGAAACTGCTCAGAGAATTCAGGCACAGTAGATGCTATTTATAGTTTTAATGTTTTTTAGCTTAGCTTTGATCACAGTAATTTTCTAGAGTAGATGAGAAGACCTGTGTTGGATCTGAAGCGATTCAATTCAACCAGATAACGTTCAACCATAGAAGCATTTCTTTATTAAATCTGCATTTCTTCTGCAAAGTGTATGGCACATGCACTTCAGGCTTCTGCAGTAGTGCGCAAAATAAAGTTTTACTAAGCCAAAATGCTGTGGTTTGTTCTGTGCTTTTTCTTCTGAATATGCGATGGAGATTGCTAAAACCCAACTGTCCTAATGACCAGTGAGATTAGAAATGCAGCTTTGATACCTAGATTTCCTGTTGGCTGAATTTCTCTTTTCTGTGCTTTGTACTGGGAAGCGGAGATTCTCTTTGGTACATTATAAAGCTTCAGGAGGGCCATTAATTCTAGGCTTAGAGGATTCAAATGAGGTCTGGTCTTCCAGATCATTTTGAAGAGACTCCAGCAACGTATTTTGCACCATAGCAAAAACAGACACATGTCTCAGGAGAAATCAGTTAAGAGGCAGCTTGATGTGAGCATAAGGAAGGAAAATGCACATATCAGAAGAAAACATGCTGGTTTTTTCCACTCATTGTTACTAGGAAGAGGCCAACAGGAAATGTATGGTGGTTTGATGGAGTGATAGTTTCCATAGCAACGTGGTTATTAGTCTAAGAGACCCCAACGCACACATTCCCCAACTGGTCGTTCTCTCACAAGCAACAGGCAGGATGCTGCGGTCAACATTTATGACTAAGTTACACCATGCAAGATTAACTCCCCCTTGCTTAGAAAAACAAGTTAGCCACATCCTGAGGGGGGAACAAGGTTTTTCACATAGTGACTGAGTTACTGCTGGCTTTAAGACAGCCTCTACAGCATGAGGTCTGTTTAATTAAGCTTTGTTAATTAAGACATCTAGAGGAAGACCCTCACTCTATGCAGAAGAGAAGCGAAATTTGCATGGAAAATCCAAAAACGGTGAAATGCTTATTTAGTGCATTCTACCACCATAGTGTAAATCAGGAGGAGCCATTCACTAGTATTTTTATCCTGATTTTCCGATGACACCTTGAACCTTTTCATCTTGCACTCTACACCTCTTTCCAGTCTCTCAGGCAAGACTCAGACTCACCCAAGGAGTAACACTTTTCTGAGTAGTCCTTGGTTGTACCTGAGAGCTTTGGCAGACTTAAGATCTTGCAGCACTGCACACGCAAAGAGAAGGATCTAGAAATGTGTGACTACTGGAGATATGTGTGACTCTGAGGGACAGCATTAACTCATAAAGAAATTTATCAGGCAAAGATATCAGTCTCTATTGTTTCAAACACCCGTCCACATTGGGGTAGGACACCAGGTTCTAATTTCCATCACAAAGAGATTTATGACCTGGCTGCCCCTGGAACCCTGGCAGTGTTCAAGGCCGGGTTGGATGGGGCTTTGGGCAACCTGGGCTGGTGGGGAGTGTCCCTGCCCATGGCAGGGGGTGGTACTGGGTGGGCTGGGAAGTCCTGTCCCACCCAAACCATTCTATGATTCCATGATTTGATGATTTTAATAGTACTATCCATGTTTTCCTACAGATTTGTGTCGACATTTGATTGTGTTCAGACTGTCTTTGAATATCTCCAAGAGTGGAGTCACTACCCCTGGAGATATTCAAAAGCCGTCTGGACACAGTCCTTGGCAAACAGCTCTAGATAGTCCATCCTGCTTGAGCAGGGTAGACCAGAGGACCTCCAGAGGTCCCTTCCAACATCAGTCATTCTGTATTTCTGTGATATCTTTGTCACACACAGAATGTTTGCCTAGGAATTTCAAGGAAGAAAGCCCAGGTTAGGAATATAATTATTTGGGTAGGAAAAATAAACTCTGCATTAACAGTTGAAATCAGTAAGGAAAAGAAAAACGCCAGCTTATGTTGCCTTACAACTGTAGATAGAGTGGACAGGAGCACTAACACAGTCAAATAAAGCACAAGAAGATAAGTAAGTCATTAAATACTTAACAAAAGACAAAACTGCAGTATGGGACTTGAGAAGACAGTGATAGCAGTAACACTTAGCACAAGGGCTTGGATACTTTTCTTTGCCGTCTCTCGCAACGAGAGGTGGAGGAGAACTGAACCTCAAGCAGTTTCAATATTGCTGGTGTGAGGCAGGCTGTAAGGAGTTGAAGGCCACAGCTCATGAGTGAAGTCTCTTCCGAGCAAGCCCAGCCAGCCAGCAGAAACTCAGCTAAAGTAGTAATTCAAGCTTACAGAGCCTGAACACAACCTGAATCTTCTTGAAGACAATGTCAGGTGAGCAATGTCTTATTAGACAGACAAACCAGTGGGGTACCTTTGAGGCATACAAAAACACTCAGGCTTCAAGGTCTCTTGACGTGATTACAAAAAGTAGGACCACTACTACTACACCAGGGGCACTGTATTACCCTGGACCAGTTCTGTTATGCATCAACTTCATTTTCTCATGGATGTGCATATGGGAAAATATGATCTGTCCAGTGTAAGGCTAGTAGTTATCAAAAGGTATAAATCAGGATTTTTATAGCACAGAAAATGATTCTAAAATCACGAGTAATGACTGTGGTTTGATCGTTCCCTTTTGTCCATCTGACTACATCATTTTTGTCTAAGGGAGTATTCTTCAAACTTAAGTCTGACCTAGGGTTAAGAAACTGCTCCCAACACTGTTGTTGTTTTCAGACTAAGAACGACCTCCAGACATCCATTCACCCAAAGCAGAAGCTTGCTCTTAAGTCCCTCCAAACAGCGTTCTCTCTCCACCCAGTGTCAGAACCTGTAAGCAGCTGATGTGAACGTCTGTCTCCATATGCAAGTGCATATATCCCACCTGCAGTGTCTGTGGACTTCTGTCTTTCTTTCTGTCCTGGTTTTGCTGGGATAGAATCATAGAAATAATTTCCTGCACAGAAGAGCTGCATTTTAAAGCAGACTGCAGAACTTAATTCAGTAAGAACAAAGTTGATAAGACACTTTGACTTAGTTTAAGACCAGCTATGGAATGCAGATTTCTATAGTGATCAAGGCTTTAGCAGTTTTGAGATAGCCAGGTGCAGAAGCTAGGAGGGGTGAAAGTCAGGGCATCTGCTTCGAGCTGACAAACAGAAGTATTCCATACCATAACCGTCATGCTCCCTATACATTAGGAGATTATCTAGGACAACCGTTTCTGATGGCTGCCGTCCCTACCCTGGACAGTCTCACCCATCATCCCGTCCCCGAGCCCCGCTTGTTCCCGAGACCTGCTCTGCCAGATGTGGTGACTGTCGCATTTTTAGATAAGATGATCTGTTTTACATTCCTTTCCCGATGATACTTTAAATATTGTTCAATTTTGTCAACATTAGAAAATTTTAGAATTGTGTTCCTGCTTGGTACATTTTTATGGCTGTTCTGCTCCAATGGTGTTGCAGGCCATGTATTGTTGCAGACTCTTCTGGTTTTGAAGAGAGTGAAACTGCTGTAGCAACCAGAATCTTTGAGACTTGATTGTCAAAGGATTCCAGCTCTGAACATCTTCTCAGCCCTTTTGCTCTCAGCAGGTCACAGCACAGTATGTTTTGTGGCATCTCATTATAAAAGGACACATGCCACCCACAATGTGAACTTAAATAAAACCTTTTAAGTACTTTCAGGCAAATGTTCACCTCCAGCACATCGAGTTTATCCTTATTTCCCTTGATGGGCCTCACAGATAGTTTGCTATCTAACACCTGCGTGTTGCTTCTTGCTGAGCAAGAATGGTGATAGCTCTCTCCTGGGGCAGAGAACATTAAAAGCACCCTAAGTGACTAAAGGTCTTTCCAAAAGGTCAGGTGGAAAAGCCCCATGAAGAACAAGGAAAACTGAATAGCAGGGAGAATGTTTTGCATTTTCTCCCACATTTTTATTTATGTAAAGGGAGAGGACTGTTTATGCGTCCAGCCTATACATTTCTTGCTGCTACAGAAATGTATGGGAACACCTCGAGCAAGATTAAATATCTCTAAGTTTCCAGTGCCCAGCCCCCCACAAGACACAAAGGATGGTAAAGCTTCATAGCCAGGAAGGCTCTGGCAGCACAATGCAGGACTCCCAGCCTCATTCCTTGGCTTTCTCAGAGCCAATATGAATGTAACAGAAAGGGAGAAGTTCAGAGACAGTATCAACATCTCTGTGTAGACTGCCCGAGAAAAGTGCTTACACCAACCTCAAATGATGCACAGGATTTTGCATCCTCTGGCAAACACTTACAACACAAATGCTTACTCCTACTATATGTGTAACAAAAAAGGAACACCCATCTGAACCACTTTCTAACTCAGCCCCATGAATATGCACATATCAAAGCCACAGCCTTATCCTTGCAAAAAACTTTGTGTCTTCCGTTTTTTCATGTGATACCCCACTGTCTTCTAGGGCTAGAATACTTCCTCACCCTCAAGTCTTTAAACAGCTTATATACACAGCACATCAACTTGCCTTGGGGTTTATTTAGTATTTACTTGCCAAAGGAGACTCGAGAGGTTTGCTGGAAGTGGCTCTGAAATTTGGTCTCAATATGATGTGGCTAATGAGGCTTATTTCTTACTGCTGTAAAACCCAGCGGGGTGTAAGAGCTATGCCTATGATTACTATTGCATGTAGGTGTATCCTCTTGTACAAGGGTTGCAGAATCACAGGATGGTAGGGGTTGGAGGGGACCTCTGGAGATCATCTAGTCCAAACCCCAGCTAAAGCTGGTTCACCTGGAACAGGTTGCACAGGATGGCGTCCATGTGGGTTTGGGATCTCTCCAGAGAAGGAGACCCCACACCCTCTCTGGGCAGCCTGGCCCAGGGCTCTGTCACCCTCAGAGGGAAGAAGTTTTTCCTCATGTTCAGATGGAACTTCCCATGTCCAGTTTGTGCCCACTGTCCCTTGTTCTGTCCCTGAGCACCACTCAGAAGAGTCTGGCCCCTTCCTCTAGACATCCCCCCTTGATCAGCATTGATCAGATCCCCTCTCAGGCTTCTCTTCTCCAGGCTGAACAAAACCAGTTCTCTCAGCGTTTCCCCACACGAGAGATGCGTCAGTCCCCTCATCATCCTTACAGCTCTCCGTTGGGCTCTCCCCAGTAGTTCCCAGTCGATCTTAAACTGGGGGTCCCAGAACTGGACACAGAACTACACATGTGGCCTCCCCAGGGCAGAGCAGAGGGGGAGGAGACCCTCCCTCAACCTTCTGGCCACAGTTTTCATGATGTACCCCAGGTATCATTGGCCTTCTTGGCCATGAGGACACACTGCTGGGCATGGAGAGCTTGTTGTCCAGCAGGACTCCCAGGTCCTTCTCTGTAGCACTGCTTCCCAGCAGGTCAACCCCTAATGGGTTCTGGTGCTGAGGTTGTTTCTCCCTGGGTTCAGGACCCTACATTTGCCTTTATTGAATTTCATTAGGTTCCTCAACACCCCACTCTCCAGCCTGTCCAGATCTCGTTGAATGGCAGCACAGCCGCCTGGTGTGTCAGTCACTCCCAATTTTGTATCATCAGCAAAGTTGCTGAGGGCACACTCTGTCCCCTCATCTAGGTAACTGATGAATATGTTGAGTAAGACTGGGCCAAACACTGACCCTTGGGACACACCACAGGCTACAGGTGTCCAACTAGCCTCTGCGCCGTTGATCACAACCCTCTGGGCTCTGCCGTTTAGCCAGTTCTCAACCCACCTCACTGTCCATTCATCCAGCCCACACTGCCTAAGCTTGTTGATGAGGATGTTATGAAAGACAGGCTTTTTACAAAAAAGCCTTGCTGAAATCAAGGTAGACAACATCCACTGCTCTCCCCTCATCCACCCAGCTGGTCATGCCATCAGAGACTATCAGATTGGTCAGGCATTGGACAGGCTGCATTTGGAATGAAGAGCATACATATACTTAAAGGGATACTCACAGCAAACCCCCAAATTTCTAGGAGTTTTAACTTGGTAAAAGTAATTTAAATACATGAAATTAGGTGAAAAAAATCCCCCACCTTTTTTTTTAAATCAAATTCCATCAGTATATTCTTCTAAATTCAAACTTTATAATTGAGATGGTAAACAAGTCTTTCTTTCATATTTTTGTCATATAACATTTTATAAATATTCTTAAGAAGATAAAATGATTGTTTTCTTGTTATTACTTTAAACAATACCAAACTGCATGAGAATCATAAATAACTAATAGCTTTTTGTACAACTGAATCCTTCTGTTGTCTTATACAGCATTAAAACCACAGTATCATAAAGATATTCCTGCATTCTGCTGGGTATAATCTAACCTGTCTGTTCTGTTTCCTCAAAACTTCCTGATAAAATTATATATATTGATGTAAACCAAATTTCTTTCCTTGATCTCTCCTGCTACCTACTGGTCAAAGTGTTCATTGTTCTCACAACTTTTTCAATTTGATGAAATCCAGTAAGTAGGTCAAATGAAAACAAACAAACAAACAACCATAACAAGAATTGTCTTGGCACATGCCACAAATTAAACTTCTTTCCTTCTTTGGTCTTTGTTTACATTCTTGCCTTGCCAGCAGGTACAGATGTTGCACCTTGCTATGTTATAGAGAGGCTTTAGAAAGTCCAGTGCCAGAAATGCACAGGTGAAAGGAGATGAATAGCTGAACTGAGACTCAGAGAAGCTTTATTTGAAGATACAAGCTAAAACAGTTGTAGAGTTATAAGTGATTTGTAACAGAAGAAATGGAGTAGAACATGGGAAACTCAGCACTGCTTTTGAAATTCATTAATATTTCTAAAGGAGCTTTAAACTGTAAGTTATTCAAGGAACTGTGTGGTCAGAATGTTCTAGACTGGAGGACAGATGTCTTGCCGGGATTAAGGGGTGTGTTTGTGTCATGAAAAGCTGTTATGTCTAAAGCTGACTAAAGGAACGGATGCCTTGCTAAATGAGAACAAAGTCTAAAGCAGCAAGGAATTCAGTACAAACTTCCCGAGTAAAGTAAAAACTACACTAATGTTGTGAGAGGTGACTGATTTTGTGAGGAAAGAAAAGGAGCTCACAGGGGACGTCTCTAGAGGACTTGTGTTAGCTTTTCTTTAGCAAAATAAAGAGGTTATTTCCTATATTTTTCAGTAGAAAATCATAATGATAAGAAAGATCACTGAGTGCTAGAAAATGGCCTTTGTCAGCCCTAGATGCTTGAAAGCTTTGCACTTAACTCTGAGCAAGGTCAAAATACAGAAATTTGCTCTCGGTGCTCTATCATGCTGTGGGTCTACCTACCTAAATTAATTATTCATGAGTTAAGCAGAATTAGATTGAAAATTGACTCTTGAGAAGTGTATCCAGTCAAGAAGAATGACTCCAGTGAGGCCAAATAATGTTTGTCATTTATCCTAGATGAAAAGAGCACTAAGTAGTTTTGTCATAGCACATGGTCCCAGTAACTAGGTGTAAAGTTCTCAGCTACTGCATAGTGCTGGTGTAGCCAGCTCAAAGCGAATCTTTCAGAAGGGAATATGTCTGAAAGTCAGTGCAAGTAGGTCTACAAGCAGAAATGGTTATTAGTATAAATGTATGCAATATCTCAAGCTAAATAATTTTAGAAATCTCTTTGCAATATAATATGAGCCTTTAACAAAATGCAAGCAAAATGGTATCTGAAATGCAGGAGGCTCCATCTGAACATCAAGGAACACATTATCACTGTGAGGGTGACCAAGCACTGGCACAGGCTGCCCAGAGAGATTGTGGAGTCTCCCTTGCTGAATATATTAAAAAGCTGTCTGGACATGGTCCTGGGCAACAGGCTTTAGGTGGCCCTGTTTGAGCAGGGTGCTTGGACCACATGATCTCCAGATGTCCCTTCCAGCCTCAACCATTATGTGATTGTGTGGCTGCATGTGGTCTTGTCTCTTTTCTGAAAGAGATGGTAATGTACCATGTATTTTTTAACCTTAGTCTGTAAGTTGAAAAAGACTTTTAATTGGAAAGGCTTTGCTCAGGTGCTCTAGCTCTGGGTTCAAAAACAGTAAAAAAAAATTTAATTGTAACATTAATTGGAAAGACTAACTTAACAAATAGGATATGTTATTTTGTATGGACATGACACATTTTACAGTTGACATGAGGAAGGTGCAAAGAGGAGGACTAAAAGGAAAAACAAACACGTATTTTGTAATGGCCTGAAAGACAGTGAAGGAAAAAGACATTCATGTCTGGAGCAACACTGAATGTGCTACTAAGTAATTAATTTTCAACCACAAAAGATGGTAAAAAAAAAAAAAAAACTACAGTGGGGACAACCATTATCCTTGTATGGTGCTGTAAGTTTTTGTAAAGCTTTTAGCTCCTGTGTGAATAAGGATAGCTGGATAATAACACTTGGGACTGGAACTAGACTGGAAGTAAATCCTAGTAAGAACAGATCATAGAATCTCCTGAGTTGGAAGGGCCCCCTAAGGACCATTGAGTCCAGCTCCTGGCTCCACACAGGACAAGCCCAATCAGAGCAGATGACTGAGAACATTTTCCAGACGCTGCCTGAACTCAGCTCAGCTCGGTGTAGTGACCACTGCCCTGGGAAGTCTGTTCCAGGGCCTTACCACCCTCTGGGTGAAGAACCTTTACCTGATCTCCAGTCTCACTCTCCCCTGTTGCAGCTCCATGCCGTTCCCTCGGGTTCAGGGGGGAGGAGATCATCGCCTGCCCCTTCACTCCCTGAGGAAGCTGTAGGCCACCATGAGGTCTGCCCTCAGTCTCCTCTTCTCCAGGCTGAACAAGCCCAGGGCCTTCAGCCTCTCCTCATACATCTTCCCCTTTTAGACCCTTCACCATCTTGGTTGCCCACCTCTGGACACTCTCAAGAGTTTTATGTCCTTTTTGTGCTGTGGCACCCAACACCACACAGTAGAGGGGTAGGGGTGGGTGTGAAAGGCCATTCTAATGGTTAAAAAGTGAGGTCTTGAAAGGAATGAGAATGGGGGTGCAAGGTCAGTTCCCTCAGCAAAAACTTGTCTATTTTAGAATAGATGAAGCTCCTAACAGAGACTGTGTATCACTGGCAAGACTATGAATGCTGTGCACTTTCTTGCACACAATGTCTGGCTGTAAGAGCATGTTAAGTTACTGTAATTAACCTCTGTAAGGGCATGATTCTGTACTATCAGTTCAGATTTGCTTCAATTGCTCTGTTCTACAGATGAAAAGCTGTAGAAAGGAACTGTAACAAGATTTTCCAAGTTTCTTTTTACTTCCATAGCCTTATCTAGTGTGTAGGAGAGCTGAATTCCATTCAGGGATGGGACAGGCTTGAATAATCCTGCTGTTTACCTAGGGTCAGCTGTCCTGAATTCATTAAGCAGGGAAGAAACCCCATCGTAGTGTGGATCGTCCAACTGTCCATATAGCAGGAGTGGACCTGTGATAAATGACTGCATCTGTGTCTGCAGAAAGGTGATTTCACTCTACAGGGTGGAGAGGCCATGTGCAGAATCTTTCTTGAAGGTCAACTGATTTGTAACCTAATTAGAATTATTATTAAGACATAGTTGTATAGGAAAGAAAAAAGGTGTACAGCAAACTTTGGTCAAAGTGTAATGCTTTCAAGATATGAAGCGGAAATACTTACTATGGGATTACAATAAGCCTTAGGTGTTTCTGAAGATGCTTTAGCAATACTGATGAGGTTTGGGAATAGATTTAAAGTATCCCACAACTAGCAAAGGAGAATTTTAGACCATTTCCTGGAATCTTCTTTAGTACTGAATAGTTAAAATAGTGTGTCAGGTGCAAGCTGAATGTAAATGTGCAAGCAATTAGTGAATGTTTTCATGATGACATAGCATTGAACAGTTCATTTCAAGACACATATTGGGAAGAAAATGTATTTGCTTGTGCTTTCAAGTAAGTTCAAATGGGGGAAAACGTCTCCATGAAGTCTGTTGGTTTACAAGACAAACAGCATCAAATCAGTGTTTTTTCTCAATAATTCAGCGGCTTTGATCCAGTGTCCTGTTAATTCAAAGTGAACACTTAAGACTACTTTTAACATACTTTAGTGTTTTAATTCTCAGCATGAGACTGTACAGCCTTGTGCGGTGTCCATTGCAGTAGAAAACTATGTGCTTTTTCAGTTTTACAGTCAAATTTCAACAGAGAAGTCTGAGAAAGAAAGTGGTAGGGGCAGAAGCATGTAGTTGTCTCAAACAACTTTCCTAGAATGAGCTCTTGGAAGTAATACACTTTGAATTTGCCTTGAAGCATGTTTTGCCCCAGGCTGAAACAATTCTCCTTGCTTAAATTGTGAGAAATCATCAAGTTTAAAGATCACATTTTTATAAATCTTCTTAGTTTTTGGTAAAGTTTCTTACAGTTGTGATATACCAGTTTTGAAAAAATCATCTTTGATCAAAGAACAGCTTAATAAATCCAAGTAAGCCTGAAGAACACTAAAAAACCTGATCATTCCAGAGTAACTACTGAGCAGCAGTACAAGGTTGCCTGGAACTGGGTGAAGCTTCCACATGTTTTTAAATCTGAGTTCTGAAAGGCATTTTGGGGTGGTTTGATAATGACTTCAGTGGCAGTGGGAATGCTGGAAGTGGCAATGCACTTGGCTTTGGGACAAGGACTCTTCCAGGGGTAAATCCAAGAGAGTATAATGGAAGAAGAAGAAAAAAATGTGATGGAATAAGGAATTATCTGAGTATATTCCACTGTTATGTTTGCATGTCAGTTTTCAGGCTTACTGATGTATAGCTAGTCATGTGCAAACAAGAAAGAGATAATACTGAATTTTGGGTCTGCAATGCCAGGTTCCAGGAATCTCTGCATCTATTGGAACTAAAATAGAGGCAGAGAGTGGGACTGAGTTTCTCTGTAGAGTTTCTGTCTCTAATTTTAGTTATAAAGGAAGATTATAGAGCTCTTTGTGGTGGAGGGTTGTGTGTTTTCTGTTTTTTTTTTTTTAATTGTTGTTTGTTTGTTTTGTTTTGTTTTGAAAAAAGAAACTGTGAATGCGAAAACAGAGGCAAATTCACAGCTTAGAGAGGAATAAATCCTTAAGGCTTGGTCATCCTTTTGGTGCTGTTTGGGAAATGGAGGGCATTTGAAAAACACAACAAAACAAAACCCCGCAGTGAAGAAATGTCGTCGTGTTTAGGCTCTATTGGATTGGAGGTGTTTAGATAGTTTTAATGTGAGGTGCTTCAATGTTGCAGGCTGGTGTAAAGTGAGATCAGATAAGCACTAACAAAGGTGCATGGAGGAAGTGCTGTAGAAAAATTTCCTCTCCTGTCTTGCTTTTTCTTATTCATCTTCTTGGTTACAGTCAATTATTCTGACTTTTGCAGTTGCTGTTACCACAGAATGATGCAACTACCATCTCCTCAGTGATAGATATGAGCTGGGCTGGTGAGATAGGATCCCACAATGGGATTCACAGTAGAGAGTTGTGAGAATTTTTACTAGAGTTTTGATCTAGGAAGAAGAAGAAGAAGAAACACCCCAGGAGATCAGTGTATACACATCAAAGTTAAAAAACTCCTTTGAGTCAAAAGCTACTGCCGGCATTTTTGGTAAAGATCTTCGTCACAGTGGAACTCCCTGCGTGCCTATGAAAAGCTGACATTTGGAAAGGGGACAACGCTGTCTGTTCATCCAAGTAAGTGTCAGAAATGAACAAAAAACCTGAGCCTTATAACACTGTGATGAGCTTTGGTAATTTGGAATTTAAAGATATCTCTTTTTCTTAATGAGAAACTTTCCAACTACCTGTGTTTTCACAGTTAGTGGTTGTGTCACATTTCAGATAAAGAATAAGCAAATATTCATCTTCAGACTTGTGAGTCCAGGTTTACTCCCTGTAATACAAAGCATTCTGGGTCAAATCTAGAGCAAGCAGCAGATTTGCTTCTATCTTCATCACTCTTTTTTGAGGTGTTTTTTTTAGAGTTAATATCTTCAAGATGAGAAGTGTGCTTGAAAAATGCCTGTGTTTTTCTAATGATTATAGAGGGACACTAGGACATCTGTACAAAGCTTAGGTAACTTACATGGGCAGGATATGTTTCTGATCTGTCTCAGGACATCTAATTTCCTTACAAAGTAGAAGTGATTTGCTGCAGCATGTTTTAACAACGTTCACAGGGAGCAACTACCTCTGGAGTTTAGCCGGCTGCTCACATGTTTGCCAGCAAATGAGGTACCACTAGAAAGGAAGTTCATTAAAGCTTTTATTATCCTTGTAGCATTTCTTCACCTGAATGAAGGACAAAACTTACAGGCATTGGTCATCTCTGTCAAAACTGAAAGGGACCATCAACCAGGAAAACCTTTAAGAGCCATCTAAGTTAAATTTGCCAAGGAATTTACTTGAGTGTACGAATTTAAAAGAAATGTCAGGCAGGAACTAATAAGCTACTGTAGGAGAGAAAAGGGGGTTTATTTTGAAGACAAATACTATGTGGGTAACTATGGAAAAAAAAATCACCCTTGGAAGCAGAGGGCAGCTAAGGGTAAAACCAAAGTTTTAAATAATTTTCTGCTCAAAATTGTACAAAAAAAGAAAGATATCAAAAAATCATGCTAGCGATACATTGTATGAGTTGAAAAAAATTCTACTAACGTATGTCCTCAGTTATTCAAATCTGTCAGTAATATACTTAATTGCTTTCCAATAAGCATTATAGGATCCCTAACCCATTTGCTCAGGGAGAGACAATTTGTACCACGGCCATGCAAACATGGGCTGTATTTCTCTCTAAGGACATGTATGAGCTTGGGTTCTTGTTGACCTGAAAACCATTGTGTGAACTACAGCACGCTCACACTTGGCAAAGGGACACGACTTCAGGTTTTGCCTAGTAAGTGCCACCACCTTCTTGCCATCTCCTTCCATGTGCAGCAAAACTACTCACTGCCCAGCAGACAGCGGGCTTTCGAGCATCTCTTCCCAGGCTGGTGGCTCTTCAACTGTGGGGTTACATGCTACTTGCTTCTCTGCAGGAAAGGATTTGGTTCAGGGCAGAAGCAACAGTCCTCCCAGATAGGATTTGTACCCGTAGGTCCCGTGGTGCTCTTGATCCTGCAGACAGATCATGAGGTCTTCACTTCAGGACACAGCTGACTCAGAGTGACAGCACTGTCTTGCTGGTCTCTGTGTGTGTGCAGCTTTGCCAAGTATTTGGGGAGGTTTTTGTTGAGGGAGGAAATGCTGTGTGACCACAGGATCTGGTGCATATAAAACTGTCTTTGGCTCTGGAACAAGACTTAGAGTTAAGCCACATAAGTCCAGCAATGTTCCAACGCTCTGTTTTATTTCTGGCCTTTCTTGGAATGGTTCAGAGCAGAAGCATCGCTCACTGTTTGGTCATTTACGTATAACCACATCTAATGACCAACTTTGCTTTAAGGAAAAGTGCCAGTTTGGTCCAAAACAACCCTCCTTGCTCCTAGTTTGTCTGGGACAGACAAAGTGGCCACATGCCTGCTCCCAAATGTCCCAGCTGCCCCATGGGGAGGCCATCCTGCACTACTGCATCCCAACAGGGCTTGCGCTGCAGTGAGAAGCACTGTGATCCTTCTGCTGCCCCTCCTAGCCTCGGAATGGCTGTGCAAAGGCTTGGGGAGAGTTTCTGCTTCTGCAGTGGCTTGCTGGGCTTTTTGTTATGGGAGGAAATAATGTGGGGTGATGGCTCTGGCTACAGCAAGGTGACCTTTGACTCAGGGACCAGACTGTCAGTGCAGCCCAGTAAGTGTGCAACTTTTTTTTGTGTACCCTTTGTCAAAAAGCACTTGAGAGTCCACAGAAGCACCCTGAGGTCTCATTGTCATATCTAGCTCGGCTTTCATAGGAGAAGGAGAACATAGGTGCTATTGCAAGGTGCACCAAAGTGTTTCCAGGTGGAAGATTTCTGCTGTGTAGGAAGATGTGATCTGGACACGGTGCTCCTGGCTGCTTTCAGCCTGGCTAAGGTCCGGACAATGAAAGGATTACTTTCCTTTCCTTCAGTGGACCACTGTCCCACTCTGCAGACACGCAGCAGGTTTCCACTTTAGAGTGAGCATCCCGCTTGCCCAAGGTGTAGGTGAAGAGGCTGCCAGCAAAGCTGGACTGATGGAGGTGTCTCCAGTTGGCAGCTAACCCTCTGGGTTCTGTCAAGTGCTTTGCTGTTGTGACAACAGCCTCAAATTCACCTTTCTCTCGGGGACTAAAGTCACTGTCTGGTCAAATAAGTGACTTAATGTCTGCAGGTTGCAATCGTTTCTGACCATTTTTTCTTCAGGTGTGCTCCAGTAACAGGTCAGGCACACAGGAGAGGGAAGGCAAACTGAGTTCTCAGAGAAACTTATGTTGTTGCTAAACTGGAAAACTTGTGGACTTTGCAAGAGAACAGAGCAGAAGCTATCACATAGTGGTCAGACTAACTTAGAAAAACTTTGTCAAGAGTGTGCTTTTTCTCTTTTGGAAAACAAACTAAGACCAAGCTGTTTTGGCACTCGGAAAAGTGCCGGTGACAGTGACTGACGGGGATTCCCCAAACAGCAGCCTAAGGAAGTGTTCCCTGAGCTTTTGTCGTTCCCTCCTCTCGGCGTTGCAGTTCCCAAGGCAAATGCTGTCTCCTCTCCAAGGGGCTCTTCCCACTCCTCACAAAAGGAGACCAGAGTTGGGGAGAGAGCAGGCTGAACCTTGGGTTCTTGTCAGAGTGTGTAGCACTGTGAGAACAACAACGCAGGAAAACTCCAGTTTGGGCCAGGGATGAAGCTGCATGTTCTGCCAAGTACGTTTTCTCCTCCTGCTTCTCCACTCTATGCTGGCTCCTCTTACTACACTCCCACTCTTAGACAGCTTAAGGTCATAAAGAGAAGTCAGAGGTGCAGGAGAAATGCGGAGGATTTGTTTTTCCCTAGCCTTGGCATGGCTGGACAAAGGCTTGGGCAGAGGTGCTGGCTCTGAGGTGGCTTTTTGGGCTTTTTGTTACGGAAGTAACAAAATGACAGTTCCAGCTACAACCAGCTGATGTTTGGCTCAGGATGAGACTGTCCATCCAGCCCAGTGAGTGTGCAGTTTGCCACTGGTCTTCCATATACCTCTCTTGCAATAGGAGTGCTTTTGTCTTCAGCCTTTGGGTTTACCTTCGCATACCTGGAATGCCTTCTCTCCCTTCACAAGCTCCGAGAATGCCTTTGGTGCCATCTTTAAAGAGGTTGTGGTTGGACAGAGTAAATCTCACCTTGAGGTCTGCATGATTTTTGGAAAAGTGTCACCTGCTGGGAAGGTACTTGTCAGCCACACTAAGGGCTTCCTTGCTCTGGGGAGATGAGAGCATTTGTGTAATGGCTTTAGTTGCTGTGAGTGGTGGTGCAGACAGGTACACCTTTGGACCTGGGACAAAGCTAAATGTGAAGCCTTGTGAGTACTCTCCAAGCTATTTTTCAGCCCTGCAGGGCAATGCAGAAATGTCCAAGGCAATAATGTCAGGGTGTGAATTTTGGGAAGCTTTCCTATGAGCATGCACAGCCCTGTGCCCTCTCTCTGGGGATGGAAAAGCTGTGAGCTGCTGTGGGAGGAGGGGAGTAGGCAGAAGGTTTGTCTCTGTGAAGGGGAGAAAGCTCTTAACCAAGGCCAGTAAGTGCCGTGAGACTGGGACAAACGCGTGTGTCTCAGGCGCCATGTCCTGAGCAGCTCTGGCCGCTCTGGAAGGGGTTCAAGGGCAGCACTGCCACCCTTGTGGGCAAGGGCACTGTTGGGGGAGGAACAGTTGTTTGTTAGTCTGGTGTGTGTGGAAAGATGCTGTCGAAGCTCAGGAAGTAGTGAATTTCCTTGTTTTTTACCATTTTTTTCCATACTCTGTTGGGAAGGACAAATGTCAGCATCTTCTGCAGGTGACGGTGTTTGGTCTCCGCTAGCTGTGGGGTTGTTGTAAAGCTGTCCATGGCTGTGGCAATTTTCAGGGGCAGGTCTTGGCAAGCTCACCTTTGGGCACGGAAGCAGACTTTCTGTGAAACCCAGTAAGTAGCTCTGTGTTTGCTGGCTTTCATTGTGCCTTAAAGGACCATCTTTTTTTACCCCCTTGATCTCTGTGGGAAACCTTGTACTGTTTTATGGGGTAAAAGATGTGTATGGTTTGTGTTAGTGGATGTGTCAGTGTGTGATTACAGCATCCGCCTGGAAAGTTGCCTTTGGGAGTGGGACACAGCTGATGGTGAAGCCTGGTAGGTAGAATCCCAGGCGGAAGGAGGAAGGATAGGAAAGTTGCATCCCTTACTTGGAAAAAAAACCAAACCCCAAAATAGCTGAGCTGTGTTAGAAACTGGTCTGCACAGGAATGGGATATGTGTGTCTGTGTGTGTGTGAGATACAGCAGACAGAACCAAGAAAGACTTTCTGAAGCTTTGGGCAGGACGGTCCAGGGGAAGATCTCTGCTTTTAGGGCCGATTCTCTAGGGCTGAGAGAGGAGTTGTGATCATAATCCCACATCTTTTCTCTGCATGGGACAAGGATCCACTCAGGGTCATCTCTGTCAGAGCTGTAAGGGATGACCAGTTGTGGCTGTTGCAGAAGTGTCCAGGCAGCAACGCGCAGCTTTGGAAGGACTAAGCTATTGCAGGGGAGACGGTGACTTATCGGTTTTTGTTGTGAAGGCAAACACTGTGTGAGTACTTATGGCAACCAGGTCACCTTTGGAGGTGGAACTCAGCTAAGGATAAAACACAGGAAGTTTTAAAGCCTTTTCCTGCTCCACTTGGTGGGACAGCCTTGTGGTTGTGAGCTAGTGTAACTGGAATGGAGGGAGACTGGTACAGGCTGTGGGGCTTTGCACTCTGCTTTCTCTGCTGGCAGCAGAGACCCTGATTCACAGCAGAGGCCCTGAATTTGCTCCTTCAGCTTACTCCTGCCAGCTCCTGCTCTCTGCCTTTCACATCAGCAGGCCGGTGTCCTGAACCCTCTTTCTTGCTTTTGTGCCATGGCCATCCATACTCGTGACACTTGGGGTGGGTTGCTGCTGGATCTGTCTAGCACAGCCCTGGGTGGTTGTCCTTCACTCTGTGGTAGAAAGGCTGAATTAATGATGCTCTCGTGTGCTCCAGAATTCCACGTGTCATCCCTCCTGTAGGTGGCATTCCCCAGGGATTACTTACCAAGGCTGCAGTTACTCCTGGCTGCAAATGCCTGGGGTTGATGGGAAGGAGCTGATTTCCTAGAGATTAGTTGTAGAGTAGCTGGCATGAGAGCTGATGGCTTTTGCTGGCGAGTGAATGACTGTGTAAACACAGGGAACTTAAAACTGATGCTGGGGATGGGGACATGCTTGGCTGTGAAGCCCAGTGAGTACAGCTGCTGCCCAGCTGGGATTTCTTCCTGTGCTCTTATCCCAGTACTGCCTTTCCACATCCCTGAGCACTTACCTTTACCTGGTCAGAGCAGGCTCAGTCCTGGCTCTGACAGCGCCTGGAATACTTGAGCTGGGCTCTACTGGGCCTTCCTTTCACAGCCTACCCTTCTTTAACTCAGCAAGAGGATCAGTCCTGGTCTGGCAGAAGTGTGCACCAGTGGGTGGTGGTTTGCTACAGCGTTTCTGGATGTCTGCTGAAAGTTTTCTGCTTATGGAGGACAAAGCCAGGGGCTCGGATCACCAAGAGCAGGGGTTGCCTTTCTCACTAAGGATGTGGCCTTTCTGCTTTGTTGGAGGCCTTGTGCCAGGAGGCAGTGTGGGGAGAGGAGGAGGAGGTTTGAGGGATGCCCCTTAGTTCTGGCCCCAGACCTGGCCTGATCGCTGACAGGCAGACTGTCAACCTCTGCTCCTATCCTGGGATCCTCCTGCCTCATGTCACCCTTATGCTGCCCCTTGTAGCCTTGAAATGGCTGGGCAAAGGCTTGGGCAGAGGTGCTGTTCTGCAAAGGCTTGCTGGGCTTTTTGTTATGGAAGGAAATGCTGTGGGATTATGGAGGTGGCTACAACAAGCTGACGTTTGGCTCAGGGACCAGACTGTCTGTCCAGCCCAGTGAGTGTGCAGCTTGTTGCTGTGTCCTTTGTCAAAAGTCCTGGAGTGTCCTCCAGAACACCCTGTAGATGAACTTCTTGTATCTGTGTAACCTTTGGTAGGGCAAAGAGAAAACAGGAGCTGTTTCAGGGTGCTCTTCTTGTTTCTAGAAGAGTTTCTAGGTAAAAGACTTCTGCTATTTAGAGAAACCTGCTATGGACACGTTGTTCCAGGATGCTGATAAACTGGAAACAATCAGAAATAGAGGAGTGGATTAGGACAGAGAGACAGACTGACCGACTTGTGCCTAGTACTTGTGTACGGCTGTGGCAAGCCATGAGGGATACATAAAGGGGGTTCAGTTCTGATCCTTACCTTAGGTCTCCTCTTACTGCATTCCCACTCTTAGGCAGCTTAAGGTCATAAGGAGAAGTCACAGCAGCAAAAGAAAGACACAGAGAATTTGCTTTTCCCTAGCCTTGGCATGGCTGGACAAAGGCTTGGGCAGAGGTGCTGGCTCTGAGGTGGCTTTTTGGGCTTTTTGTTACGGAAGTAACAAAATGACAGTTCCAGCTACAACCAGCTGATGTTTGGCTCAGGATGAGACTGTCCATCCAGCCCAGTGAATGTGCAACTTTCTTGTGTCTTCTCTGTCAAACGTCCTTGAGTGTCCACCAGAGTGCCCTTTAGACAAACTTCTTTTATGTGGTTCACCTTACAAACAGGAAGAACGCAGGTGCTATTTCAAGATACTCTCGAGCCTAGAAGCATTTACAGGTGGAGCACTTGTGATACTTAGAGAAACATGCTATGGACACCGTACTCCAGGATGCTGATAGTCCAGCAGGCAAGAGGAATGGAAGTGTGATTTAGGACAGATGGACAGACTGACCAACTTGTGCCTAGTACTTGTGTATGGCTGTGGAAGGTCATGGAGATACATAAAGGGGGTTCAGTTCTGTTCCTGAGCTTAGGACTTTCAGGTACCTCAGGCAAGTCTCAGATCGTGCTCAGTGCAAATGTTTCCTGATAGTCATGTCAAGTACCTCCTGGTATGTAGATTGCTTTCCTGAGCAGAACCGTTTGGTCAGGGACCAGACTGTCCATCCAGCATAGTGAGTATGCATCTTTTTTGTTGTCCTTTTTCAAAAGTACTTGAGAGTCCACCAGAGGTGGCCAATAACATTGGTTAGATTATTCCAATAAGAATCTTGTGCTGCCGTGTTCTCAAGTGTTAATCCCACATATGTGCATACCGGCACAACATTTCGCAAAGTATAGTGTCACAGTGTGAGGTATGTTGAAGTTACCTTTGGAGCTGGAACCAAACTCATGGTTTTTCCAGGTATGTCTGAATCCTCAGATGTGATTCAGAAGTACTCCTTTCACTTTGTGTTACTTTGCCTATTTCGTCACTCCTCAGTATATTAGGAACAGGGGTATAACTTTTCCTCTGGTATAAAAGGAAGTGATTTCCATGGCTGCATATATATTTTCCAGTCCCAATTCCTAATTAGGAATCAGCCATGGCAGACGTTTTACATATGCAAGAGGATTTTTCTTGGAATGTCAACAGGAAGTGGGCTCGTAAATAAAAAATCCTCATGGAGAGGAGAAGCAAAGGGAAATTGTGAAAGCCAGCATGAATCAGCAAAAGACAGAGTGGGAGTCTCATCTCATAAAGTTGTAACAAGTAAAAAGAATTTCTCAAGTGTGTGGATACTAATACATTAAGATAACAAGACTCCTAATGACCTTTTAATATCCCTTCCAACCCAAACTATTTGATGATTCTAATTGTACGCTGACGCAAAATATAAGCACATACTGAGCCTTTGCTTTGGAGATCTTCAATAAAGCTGTAATATAGAGGGTGAGTTTCTGTCATATTGTGAAGCATTATATAAATACTGGAAGCCAGCTTATCCTTGAGAATGATACCAGATTTGTAATCACAGCCAACTAGTACTGTGAAATTACTTTGGCCTTCAACATCTATGTGCAGCTTGAAGCACATTAGAAGTGAAGCTCTGAAACTCTTGAACAGTGTGATGGGGTGTGAGTGGTGGAATAGCTACCAAACAGTGGGGAAAGAGGTCAAGAAGCAAAGTTCATTACTGAACTACTTTTGTGGAAAGCTGGGAAGCTGCCCCTGACTACAAAACAATTTTCTCTGAATAATAAAGCGTGAATCAATTTGTGCTTTGACAGGTGCTGTCACTTTTGTGTCTTTACCTTTGGAAAAGGTAAAATGAGGCAGATCCTGAGACACTAATATTTTGTACATATAAACGTATTAATTTTTAAAATTTTAAAAAAATATTTTTTGAAGCATTTAATACCTAAATGCTTTGGGTTTACTGTTGAAAAGTAATATTTCTATTTCTTAAAATGGTAGTAATTGTTAAGATAATTAAAAAAAAAAAGTATATTCTGAAAGTTAAAACCACCAGCAATATAAAGAAAGTATTCATTCTGAAAACCTCTGGGGAAATTCCTCATATTTCAAATGACTCTCCTGACCCTGTTCAAAAATATCTGAGAAAAATAAGAATCTCAAGTTCATATAGAGCTATCAGCTCTGTAAGGAGCTGTTACATTAAGGCTGTGCTTGAGTTCATTTACGTGTCCCCAAATTTACCATTATGATCGTGTCTACTGGCAGCTGCTCCAGGTCTTGCTCTGGTCACATTGTAGAACCAAAGAGCTTCCCAACCACATACTGAAACCTCAGTGTTTGATGGCAAAATAAGCAATGGTCTCCCTGCCACAAAAAAAATTGTATAACAAAAAGTGAGCTTTCTACTTAAAAGCCAAATGGCAAATTTGCTCTGGAATCACTCTTGACTAATTCTGATGGCAAATCCAAAAGAATAGAATGATGGAGTTGTATCATGCCATTGATCACTAGGTGAGCTGTGAAGTAACAGTAAATGAACTAATTTTTGAGAGAGGAATCTGACTGACAGACTAAATAAACAAGAAATGAGATGAAGAATAGAACTTGTGATGTAGGTAGCTTTCTGGAAGCAATGGGATAAATATGATGGAGGGTACTATAAAGGATAGGTGTATGGGAGTTTGAAAGACGCAAAATCACATGAAAAGAAAGTAATTTGGAAAAAAAGTCCTAGATAGATGAATGTGTCTAATCATAGAGATAAACAGGATTTACTTTGGTGGATTATTTTGTTACTCTGGATATTGTAGAGGCCTGTGCTATTGTGGGACTATGAAAGTAGTTACCAACTCACGTTTGGATCTGGGACAAGACTTCTAGTTTTGCCAGGTACACTTATCCTGATTTTTTGGCATAATTTGCAAGATTGCTGTGGACACACAAGATCTGGGAAATGGCAGCTGTCAAAGGCATAGTCTGAGATCTCACCTTAACCAGTGGAATTAATTCCACATAGCTGCCTAAACAGTCTTCCTTGCGGCAGCTGCAGGCAGGCATGTGCTTTCCGTGCTCTTCCATCAAGTGCATTCCTGTGATAAACTAAGGCAAAGCCTGGTTTTGCTCTTCTATCAAGTCAGTCATGTGAATGTGTTCTCTCCTAAGGGTAAAAACATGCCACTCCCATTGGCAAAGTCATGGATCGTGTAAGTCAGATGAAAGTGCATTGAAATACAAGAATGGCTGTAATATTTGTATTGCTGGACACGAGTGGGCAATGTGCATGCACAGCCCAGAAAGCCAACTGGGCTGCATAATGAGACAAATCGAAGGAGGTGATTGGCTCCTCTACTCTGCTCTGGTGGGACACCCTCCTGCAGTCCTGCATCCAGCTCTGGGGTACATGGGACAAGAAAGACATGGACCTGTTGGAGCGAGTCCAGAGGAGGGACACAAAAATGATCGGAGGGCTGGAGCACCTCTCCTTTGAGGAAAGGCTGAGATAGTTGGGGTTGTTCCGCCTGGAGAACAGAAGGCTCTGGTGAGACCTAATTGTGGCCTTTCAGTAAAGGGGGCTTATGAGAAAGATGGGGACAAAGTTTTTAGTAGGACCTGTAGCAACAGGACAAGGGCTAGTGGTTTTAAGCTAAAAGAAGGTAGATTCAGACTACATATAAGGAAGAACTGGTTTATGATGAAGGTGGTGAAACACTAGAACAGGTTGCCCAGAGGTGGTAGATGTCCCATCCCTGGAAACATTCAAGGTCAGGTTGGAGGGGCCTCTGAGCAACTTGATATAGCTGAAGATGTCCCTGCCCATTGCAGGGTGGGTAGGGCTGGATGACCTTTAAATGCCCTTTCCAGCCCAAACCATTCTATGACTCTATGATTTAGAAAATATCCACTTAGGGTGATAATCACGATTTTAGCTGGACTTTGCTTGTAGCAGAATGCCAGCAAGGAACAGTATACTTGTAAGATTTGTAATATTAGTGTTAGAATGGGAACTGGACTGCTTTTTAGCTGGTTTGTCTGATGTGCAGATATTGTATTACCCACAAATCTTGCAAGAGGATTCTGTTTGTGACCAGGACTTGAATCCAGATTTGCTGAGCTGTCACAGCCACAAGGCCATACTTACTGCTTACTCCTGCTACCACATACCTGAGTAAGTGAGAGTATGTGAATCCTGAAGTTAGAAGTTAGAAGGCTGAGACTGCCTTTGCCGCTGCCTGTGAAGCTCTGAGATCTAGACAGGGTCACAATGTGCCCCTGAAATCTGTAAGGAAATAACTGCTGCCAAGGTCAAAGGGGTTCTTGCAAAGGTTTCCTGGGTCGTGTGAATTATGGGGGTGGAGAAGGATACAAGCTGACATTAGGAAATGGAACCTTGCTGGTGATCAAGCCAGATAGGTAGTAAATGATGAAACATTCAGGAGAAAACTTGGACACAAAGGCAGTGGCCCTAACTACATAGCATGGTGAACAGGAATTTTAAGTGAAGTTACAGATAGAAAAACACAGATTGTTCCTAGTATTGTCCCAAAAGGTGTAATACATAATTGTTAACCAGTGAACAGTTTTTTTATTTGATGTCCCTGATTCTGATTCTAGTAATTTTCTAGCAGATTTCTTTGGCACTTTATAACAACTTAAATCAATGTGTTTTGTCATTGCTCCCTTAAGTTATTGCCTGGAATGTCTGTTGACCTGCTTGTCAGAATGCATTGGGAAAACCTGTCCACCTTTTTGTAGATATTGACACCAGTGTGCCAATCAGGGATATGCGAAACTCACATTTGGAACTGGGACCAAACTTCTTGTTACTCCAAGTAAGTTTGAGCTTTCAGTTCAATATTAACACCAGGATTGACAAAGGGACTTTCACGGAAGCATGGTCCAACTTCTTTTTTGCTTCCCTTGACAAAAACCATTTGGAGTAGAGATGCAGTCTTGGAATCCAAGGAGCGCTTGGCTATGCTGTGGCACTGATCCACTGCAGGACGGAACAGCTAGAGAAGGTGGCAACGTTCACACAGGTTTAATAGTCATGTCATGGTTCAGTCACACATAGAATGCTGCAAGCAGTTCACACATAACTGAATGATACATAAAAAGTTTAGCACTTCTACAGAGTTTCTGGCTATTAAAGTTTTCACGCTTGATTTTTGCATCTTTAAAATAATATCTGCAAGTGATTCTTACTAATGGCTTAGACTGGATTTCCTAACTCTTAGCCTAAAAGAATATGTCATGATTTTTGTTTCTAAAATCCACAAGTAAAGTCCCCCTCTATATTTATAAAAACTAATGTTACAGTGCGAGCAGTCAGGAACTAGAAAAACTATCTGGAATGGGAATCAAATTTGTGGTGATGCATGGTAATTCTCTTTCCTTTCCTCAGTTATATTTTAAAATGCTTTAGAAACCTGAAAAGATGGCATGAAATTGCAAATAGCCTTGTGTGCCAACCTCTGGTAGACAGCTTTCCCAAACATTTTGAATGAGGAGACATTGGGATATGCAGCTGGTAGGCAGGAATTTATTGCAAAGGCTTCTCGTTGAGTGGGAAATGGAAAGAGTTAATTTGTGTTTGGAAGAGGGCCTAGATTTAAAGTCAACCCAGGCGAGTACGATTTGGAGAAGGACAGGTTATGAAGGAATGAAGGCAGGAGCAGTGTCCACTGGTTAGTGTTTCTGAATAGGTCTACCGTTATGGAGAAGGAGCATAAAACTCTAGATGAAGAGTGGACCGAGGACTGAAGGCTGAGAGGAAATTAACCCAGGATTATTTCTGAACATGGATCTTGTGAAGATGGAGTAGGGAGACTGGGAATAGTGGGAAATGTGACAGCATCATCAATGTCTTAGGTTAACTTCTGAGTCCTGTCAGACAGTAATAGTGTTTTGCCTTAGATTGAGGGGGAAAAAAATTCAGAGATACCTCTGGGTTCATGTTTAAGTCTTAGTTTCACACTGCATTGTGAAGAAACTTCCCAAGTGACTTATAGTATTTGCAATGATTCAGACTGGGGTGTGTGGGATACTGGAGCTAGGAGAGTAATTTTTGAAATGGCACAAGGCTATGATCCCAGATAAGGTATCAAATTAAATGTATCCATTAAATAGATTGATCAGGAAAGGATAGCATTTTGGTGTGAAATAGACTTCTACATCTAAGGCAATTCCACAACTGTCAGATCAAAACTTTTTCTGACTTTTTGATATCAATACAAAAATTATCTTCTGCCTGTTTTTAGAAAGCGGTTTTAGGCTGATTCTTTTGATAATTTTTTTCTTAGCCATTGAACAAATGCAAGGGTTTTTTTGCTGGCACTACATGAGTAGTTAATCTCTAATTAACTATTAGTTAGTTTTTGGAGGAAACTCTAAAAAGAAAGTTTTTGGTTTTTTTTTTTGTTTGTTTTGTTTTTGAGTTGAAATTATTTGAATTGAGGGTTGGAGTAGATGACCTTTAAAGGTTCCTTCCAAGCCAAAGGCTTCTAGGATTCTATGAATTTTTTTCTAGAAACTAAATCTCTGGCATATAAAATTGAAAACTTGTTCTGGCAATTAAAACCCTCTCTGGTTTTGGAATAAAAACCATGGGAAAGTATTTTGTGAAAATGAAAGATATTCTCAGGAGGTTCATGAGAAGGCACTTCAAGTCTTTCTGTTTCCAGACAATTGTTACACAGATGTGTAAAGCCATCTTACTCACTTGTGAGCTTTAATGAGTGGATTAGGTAAGCAGAATTGCTCGTTCTGATCCCCCCAAATTTTTCCTTAACACTGTTGGAAGGAGCAGCAGGGGAGGTCATAGTAATGTCTCCCACAGTTCTGGTGATGCATGAATAAATCCGTACATGAACCCAAAGACGGTATTGCTTCCCTATATGAAATTTAAGAAAATTTCATCTCAGCTCTTTCTTAATGTGAACACATGCTATAAGCCCAAGATTTATCCTGTTTTGGTACTAGAGAACTATTTAGTCCACTGAACACTTGATTTCTCCTCACATACTGGGTATCTTCCTCTATTGATTTAACTTCAGTTTTGGTTCAGCTAGAAATCTTCCCCTTTAAAGGTTTGTGAGAAAGATATTGGATGGTTTTGGTAGTTTGACTTCCCCAACTGAATTACAGAGGCAATGACAAATACATTTTTGGGATGGAGACCAGAATGCTGCTTGAACCTTCTAAGTGATGCAGCATATCCACATTTGCAAATACTGAATGTCTGCACAGAGTCCTTGTAACTTGGCTGATGCTAGACTAGGACCTGGCTTCTTTTGCCTGAGTGTCTCCAGACATGAGCACTGCAAGTCTAGAGAAAAGTTCAGGTACTAAATGTGGACATCTAGTCTTGCTGCAGACATTTGAGCATCCATGCAGGGCCAGCAGTTTTTGCAAAGGACCTCTGGTAGACCTTTTGGAACCTCCATCAGAGAACAGCCAGCAAACATCACTAAAGTGCTTGTTAAGTCACTGGGGTTGCTCCTACAGGGTCAAGATTAGCCTGTATGAGTGTATGACGGGGTACATATTTCCTCTGAGTTGGGGGATAGCTTGAGGTTGACTCTAGCTGTGGAATATCATTCTCAGGCTGAAGAAGAGTAAGAGGATCAAAGACCTCTACCACACCAGTTCCAGTCTGACCAGAGATTCAGAGAGTTTGCTTTGGAGAGAATGGAGAATGAAATAAATCTGTATAATACAAGCTGTTTGTTAGACCAGTATAGGATTTC
The DNA here is from genome assembly GCA_013399095.1 of Psophia crepitans. Classification (NCBI taxonomy): domain Eukaryota; kingdom Metazoa; phylum Chordata; class Aves; order Gruiformes; family Psophiidae; genus Psophia; species Psophia crepitans. The sequence goes on along the minus strand of VWZZ01007738.1, from coordinate 11,367 downwards.
TACTGCAGCTTGTTTGGAAAAAAGGCATAGTTCTCAATCTGATGTTGGAACAGGCTTCTACTGTGCTCTCCTTGAAACCAGCCTCTGGAGTTGGCTTTCTCTGTAAACTGGTCGGGAATAGCATTCCAACAGTTCCTGCTTTTCTATCCAAAGATACCCTTCAGTAAAGATTAAATTAGTCAGGGTGGACAGCTCAGAGTATCATGATTTAATCCTCAAACTTTCCTGCAAATACAGGTCATAAATATCAATACAACATCTCCAAAACATCTGCCAAGTGATTAAGACAGAATAACAGGAAATATAGGTCACAGTGCTGTGGTTATCATAGCTGATATTTACCAAGACTGCTATCTGCAGACTTTCATAACAGTGTGCAAATATGCAAAGGAACTTATCGGAAAAAGACTCTAGTACCAGAACAAAGCCAGCAGCCACTCTGAGCAAGAATGAGAAATGAGTATTTTGCAAAACAGGTGCTGCTGAAGATGCCTGCAAAATACAGATTTTTATTTTTTTTTAATTTGCTCAAGACAAAAGCATTGCACAGATTGAAATGGAGAAAAACACCGTAATTTGGAGAGAGATGGTTGTGTAGCTCTTCCGAAAGCATAGTGCTCATTATGAGAGAGACACAGAACAGCTTGATCATTTCCTCCTCTTTCATATCTGTGTACTCCATGACAATGTGTACCCTTGTTAATCTGTATTTTATACAGGGATCTACTATCAAGGTTTTTATTTGCTCCTGTCTTCATCTCCCTAACAAATGATCACTGAAATCTATTTACAAAACAATAACTGGGAGCTGGGGAGTGGGGTTGAGGGAGTCAGGACATACATTAGACAGGACAACTCTGTCTAGTTGGGGAAAAGGCAGTATCACCAGGTTTTTCAGCTGGGTGCTGGGATAGATGACATGCAGTTCAGGAGACAGGCCAGAGAATGAATCATTAGGCTTTGTGGATTAGTTTGGTTTTGGGTTTTTTTTTCTGAGATCATACTAATAAAGAAGTGTGGCTGTTTCTCTAAGGTGCTGACAGCTGACAATTGAACAGATGAGAAGCATTTATCTCAGTGATAGAACACTTGCGCTTGCCTAAGATTTTGAGACAGTTTCTAAAAGCCAAGATTTAGTCCAACTTCCATCATGGGAAGAAATTAAAACTTCTTTGTCTGGGAGCTTAGTGTCCCTAGTGTTTCCACAAGATTTGTCACTGTGGTGTGTGAACAGGGGTGAAGCAAATAATTGAAACCCTCAACCCCACACAATAACACTTCATCATGTTTATAAATGTGAACTGAAGCTCCTGTTCGAACTGTGATTGTGAAGTCCAATGGAAAATGCAACCAAAGAGCAGCTGAGAGCCCCAAATCTGCATCTTGGCTGCAGTCTGTCTTTAATGACATTTCATCTGTTCACCATTAGAGTACTGCAATGCCCAAAACATTTTACTGTTACGCATGAACAAAGATTTAGGAAGGCACCTCAAAGAATCAGGCTTCAAGGGCTGAGCAAGATGAAATGTATGCTTAAGAGTATAGTTTTACAAAGCTAAATGTGCAAAAAAGAGTTTAACCACAGGTAGGGTTTTGATAGGTGTGGAAAATCCTAGACTAACTGACTTGCTAGCAGAATTTGAAGTGAGAAAACAGCAATAAACCCCAGGTGTCTTGTATCTGCAGCCTTCCGTTCCCTAAACCCCTCTTCTGCAGGGTAAAATTTAGTAAAAAAATCTTGCACTGCACTATTAGGTCGTGGAACATAGTGAAACATTCATTTGTTTCATCTTTCTTTCCCTAAATGCAACCATGCTTTCCTAGCTTTCTCCTACAGGAACACAATTAGCTAAACTGGTGATAAACATGGACAGCCTATGATTTGGTGGTTTATCCATGGTTCCTCAGGACAGGTGAGGGAAGCGGGATTTTGAATGTTGGTGGTGGATTTCACTACACATTTGCAGAAAAGACAGAATGCCCCTGGACTGCGCAGTTCTCTCCAGACACACCTCGTAGCAGTGAAGCAAGGAGAGAGTGCATTCTCTGCCTGTGATAGACATTCGTGGCTGCAGCCAGACCAAGGTCCAGAAGGAATCCCAGGCTGCAAAGTAGACTCGAATGAGTTGTTAGAGAGGAATGACTAGGTTAAATATGGTCATCTAGGGTGTGGATGCCCACACGAGTATCATCTGAGATGCTCTCAAGATCCTGCCTGACTGACCGCTCTGTGTCTCCCACACAACATAAGTCTCCTCATCATCTGCTGTGGATGCCTTGGTTCTCTAAAGGTGTCCCAGCACAACATGGCTATCATCAGGCAACTTTCCATCAGAATCATGGAAAAACCTCCATACTTATGAGTCTTTATTTAAGATTGAAGGAACTGTGACTGTGTATTGTCATCTAATGTTTCTTCTGTTCTCCATTTTCAGGTGTTACTCCATCTCCTTCAGTCTACAGGCTGAACTCTAAAGATGATGAGGATTTGGAAATGTGCCTTATCACAGATTACTCCCCAGAAAATGTTACTCTTCTCTCAGGTAAGAGGCAGACAAACATTGCTGTGGAGGTAGCAACACCCGAGAACAAACAGGAAGTCAGCTACCTGTCAACCTACTGGACCAAGAAAGATGACATGCAGTGTTTTGCAAATCACGACGGCTTTGGAGAACTGGAGGGCGAGGATCCTGAAAGAGGTAGTGGCATTGTTGTATGTGTGTACAGGGCTAGAGATACTCTGGTCTCTGTGGTATTAGGATGAGAAGGACTTGTTCACATCTCCCAAACCTGCAAGCAATGCCGAATTATGCCCCCACACTCCAGAGGAATGTTGCCTTATTGCCTCTTTCCTTTTGCCTTCCTCCTTGGTGGAAACAAGATTAAGGGTCAGTAGACTGATACAGTTAGAGCAGAGAGATCTTAAAATCACACTGTTGAGGATATAAAGCTTGAAATTCCTTTGTCTGATGGGACACTAAAGTTTAATTAGATCATATTTTATGCTTGCCCTGAAAACGGCAGAAATGAGTGTTTATGGGAGGGTTTGCTGGCCAGAAGCTCTAATCCACCCCTTCTAAATAGAGATATCTTTATGAACTTCTGAAGTACTTTTCTGTGATTAATTAAATTTATTGTTACTGTCTGCAGGTGCCAGCACTGTCTGTTTTACGGGGATGTCTCTACACTTCAGGACAGGTATGTACACAGCATTTTAGGACTAAGGCTTGGCCTGACTAAAGGAAATGTCTTCCCAAGTTCTTGCTAATGTTCCCTGTTTGCAGAATTCCTGTTGGAGCAAAATGCTCAGACTGGAAATTTCCAAAAGGGCCTCACAGGCTTTAAACGTCAAGGCTGGAAGTCATTGGGTTCATGTAGTCTTACAGACGCCAGCTGGTAATTTGATGTGACCAGTGCAGCCAGTGCCTACATGCTCTTGCTAGGACTAGCCAGGCCACGGCTCCCCATCACACGATGATGAAGGTACTGATATGAGTCAGGCTTACTGTATGTCTAGCTGCATTGCAAAAGTGTTGGTTATATTTTTGGGTGCACAAACACCTAATGAACCAAAAGATAAGCAGGTGGTTTCTGCAGTGTGTGCTCAGAAGCAGGCGTGCACTAACCATACGGTGTATCTGAGCAAGCTTTGCTTCAGCTCATGGCTGTGGGAGTACATTAGCTGGTGCTGGAGCACAAGCAGTTGCTGTTCCTCAGCTCAGAGGAGCTGAGCCTGCCTCTGACCTTGCCCTGTTTGCAGAACAGTTGTACTTTGGCAAACATGCAGCCGTACTGAAGAGAAACCAGTTACCCAAATGTTTCCAAAACACTACTTCAGGAAAATACTCATCAATAAACTTGGCTGATTTGATCAGTCATTTCAGATAAAAGTTTTCAAAGGTAAACATAAGATGACTTTTTGATGACAGCTCCCTGCTTCCCCAGCACAGATCAGTGTATTTGCAAATTATAACGACTTTGTATCTGTTGATCAATAGAAAATTCAACTAGACTTTGTGTTCTTTGAATAAAATTTAACTTGTTTTGCCCCGTCCATCTCAACAAGTTTTAGGGAGAGGAGGGAGGGACACCTCCAGCATCCTGGGTTCATAATACACTGTTTAAAAACAGCTAGATGGTTGGCAGATTTGCATAGTGGATAATTGGGTGGTTACTGAGTGAAAACCTGGCCCTTGAAACACCCACTGGCAGAAATGGAACTATCTCAGTGAGACAGTCCTGCTCACTGTCTTGTTAGCTGTCCTCCTAGCTGAGTTAGTCCCACAAGGTGGACCACCTTCACTAAGAAATGCTTTTAAGCCTGTCTGGACGCAACGATGTCTCAGTTCTCTTGTGACTTTCATTCTCTGTTACTTTGACAGATGAAAAACTGAACATGCTGTCATTATCACAGCTGGGCCTGAAAATAATTTTAATTAAAGGAATAATTTTTAATGTGCTGCTGACAATGCTTACGTGGGAAAAAAAGTGAGTATGGATGGGGGGTGGTAAGGCAGAAAACTCCTGAATCAGTACATTAGCTACGAACATTCCTTCTATTTGTAGTAACTGTTTATGCAGTCCAGCCACACGCTTTTGTATGCAAACAGTAAAATCTCTCTCTGCCCCTTTGGCCGTATCGTTGTTTTTGCTCACTCCAAGTCTATTTACTTTTCCTTTATCCTTATAAAATTTAACTTTTTTCTTCTTTCTAGACATCTCTCCCTTCTATTTCCTCATCCATCCCTTCCCTTGTCTGCATTCATCCATCTATCCATCAGATTCATCCCCTGACTAGTCTCCAGCTGGGAAAGTTTGATGCTTATTGACTTTAAGACCTCAGACTTAATACATTAGTTTTGGCTCAGTGTTTCTTTCTACTCTTCCTTTTGCCTAGACATTTAGGTACAATCGTGTGGCTGTGCTTGTATCCCAAATAAGGATTCAACATACCCTTATTTTTGTTACAGGAATGAAAGTAACCGAATGGTGCCATCCTGAAGCACCAGGAAATCTGCTGAGGAATCTTTACCAGAGCATTGTGCATGAGAGGGAACACAGGCGTTCCTGCTGCAAGGGATATCACCTGCTGTTCTCTAAATCACACTGGCCATTACAGTCTAAACTGCTTTATTTGCATTGTTATAAAGCTACTAAAAATCCTCAACATTCTACTCCCCCATATGTCTGATTCAGTTAGCATGATAGTGCCTCTTTTTGCATGAAGCATAGTTTGCTATAACTACAAATTGCCAAACATTTGGTGAAAAGCAAAGGGAATCTTATTCAACGCACTATGCACCACGTCCTGCTATCTTTTGCTAGATCAGAGCAAGGTATGTATATTTTTCCCCTAAAAGATACCCTGCTAGGTCTCCCAGAAGTCCTTAAGTGAAATTCTCACTTCATTATCACAGAAGAAAAAAAAGATATTTTCCCCTATTTTTTAAAGTCTATTAGGCCTTAACATTTTCTGAATTTAAAAGAGCTTAAGATTTGGCTTTGCGTTTAGTTAAAATAAAAACCACTTTTGCTCTTTTTGTTTAGTTCTAACAACCTTAGCTTTCCCAATTTCTTTTAATAATCATTGCATAAAACTCTACTGAAATATTTACCCATCCATGTGTGCACCCCTTGGAAACAGCGCATGCATCTGAAATTCACGTGCTGCTAAGTCTTAAACTGTATAGGCACCCACCCTGACACCTTGGCATTTCTTTAGGCCTTTGGCTGCTATTAAACAATTCTTACCCAAAATAAGAAACTTGTTCGCCTTTTGTACCTGTAGTTTGAGGAACTTGTTTTACCCTTCAGATGAGCTTTAGGAATGAGCCTGGCCTTTGGGGTGCAGCTGGGAAGGGGTGTCTGGACTCCTCTCCCTGACTTGACCACTGTTTGCAGTATCTGGCTGGGTCCACCACGGTGGGGGGGAGCAGCTCCACAGCCCCTTCCCAGCACGGCTGTCCTGTGCCTCGAGGAGGACAGTGTGGCTGGCTGAGGGGGAGGGGAGCAGAGGAGAGCACCTCTCCTCCAAGAGGAGACTCTGTGCTCTCTGAAGACAGCAGCGTGCCCACAGTGAGAGAACTGGTAAGTGGTCCAGGTTCTTGAAGACAGGTGTCTACTGCTGTGGGGAACACAGGGGCCTGAAGTGTCCTGCCTCTAAATGTCCCCCACTCCCCAGCATCACTGGAGAACAAGGCACCCACTTCACAGTAATGACACCAACCATCCAGCCCGTGTATCCAGATTCTGTCACTGGCAAGGCTGGAAAGGAAATCTCTCATTTTGTGACATTGGTTTCTTCATCTTCTTCTGAAGCACTGGAAATTGCTCTGGAGGGAGAAATGAGAAGGGTGTTCTGAAACAAGCAAGAGTCTCTGCAAAGCTTGAACCTTGCTTCTACCTCGCACCGGTGCGCAGACTGTGTGGCCAGGAAAGCCTCACCAGACTGGGGCGGTGATTCCTTCTCATGGGCTACTTCTTACCCTGCAGGATTCACAGCCATTGCAAGGAACTCCATGTTTGGCAAGGCTCATGCTTCAAATGCTTTTAGCCAAAAGCCCTGGTGCTTCATGTGGGAGATGGTCCCCGTGTGAAGACCATGCCAGCATCCCTGCCACAGGGCCTGAGTCCACAGGGCACAGCAGCAACACAGTGAGTTCTCCCTGGTCTCCTGACCATTTAGCAGGCAGCCTGCCACAGAGAAACAGAGGGTTACTGACTCCTCCTGCCAAGGAACAACTCCAAATTTTGCTGGTTTATTACCCTGATGATTTTATAGCACAGATGTTCAGGGACTCTCTCTTGTCTCTCCCTTGACCCAACAGTCACTCTAACATCTCTCTGGCTGTAGGAAGCCCACGGCTCTTTAAGTGCTAGGTTAGATTCCAGGCAGCTCTCGGAGTGTACATTTTGCTCATGATGAGATCTGCCACTTCACAGGGAAACAGTTCGATGAAGCTACCTAAACCATATTCAAATTACAAAGCAAGACCTGTCACTGCATTTCACAGATTTCCAACTGATTAACCTAATTCCAGAAACCTCCAAGGATTCAGAAGAGAAGTTTCCATGCTCATTTACCTTTAGTATCACTTTTAAAGATTAATTTACACCTTAAATCTTCTGTGTTACACTTCAACCCCTCTCCTAGCTGTATGGTCAGGTGAGGACAGTGTGCTGCCTCTAGTTCCACATCTCAGTCTTTTCTCTTCCAGGTTAAACAACCCCAGTGACAAGATTTGCCGAGTGAGGAGATGGGTGTACAAAGACAGTAAAATGTTTTGACTAAAGTGACTCTTGGCATGTGAGCTCCGTAACAATGAATTTGTAGGTCTAGTTCAAAGATACTTTCAGACTTTCAATCTCCCGCCAGCACCCTGTGCTCCCCCATCACCATTTTGTGCTTTTTTGTTTATTTCAAGAAAGAAAAACTGCAGTGCAAAGCAAAGGCAGGAAATAACATGGCAGGACAGGATGTGGGAGGGTTCTCGTGGCCCAGGTGGAGCAGAAGAAGATGCACCACCAGTTCCATGATGCCACCATCGAGATCTGGGTCACCTTTTGATGCTCCTCTATACCCTACCACAGAAACCGCTTCCTCTGGAAAATAGAGTGCCAAACAGCGGTGGGGGAGCAGTGCTGGGGTGGTGTACGGCAGGGAGGAGAAGTGTGTGGAAAAGAACAGCAGACTTTAGACCACAAGCCAAAGTGGAATGAGGTTAAGGCACCCTCCCTTCCTGCCCCCTCACCACAACCTGCCCTTGGGTCTGGGGGGTGGTTTGGGTACAGCAGGAAAGACTGAGCTATGCATAGCGTAGGGAGGGGAGAAAATACACTATAAAGTGCGGTGGGCGACGGGGAGAGGTCTTAGAAGCGTGTAAGATTTCTGAATTTGCTGATAGGCCCCTGCACCCTGTTATACAGGCAGCGAATCCCTGCGGAAAAATCGTTTCACTTCTCCTGGCCCAAAAGAGAGGGGTGGAAGATGGGGCAGCCAGAGCGTCCTCTCACAGGGAAGAAGATGTTGCCATTGTCCATCTCCAGCACCCTCCCCGCTATGCCGGCTCCTGCCCCCTAATAGCTACCTACGGGTAGGGGATGAATTTGCATTATTTCCAGGGGTTCGCTGAAGAAAACGCCCTGCCTGGCACTTGTAAACCTGGCGCTGGGCACAAAACAGCCTCTTCTACAGCACGAACAGGGACGGGAACACAGTCTAAGGAGCAGAGCTTGAGTAAATCTACAGGCTTGCTGGAGCTCATTCTGGGCTGGGAGTAGCTCTAATCGGATCTGAATTCTAGTGCGGAGTTTACGGCAACCAGAGGCATTGCGCGCTGGTGTGCGGGCTGGCGGGAGCTCTGCTCAGTGGGGACCTGGCCCCGCTCCCCTCAGAGTTTGTCAGGCGAGAGACTTGGCGTAAACAGAGGCCTGCTCGTATTCTGCGTGGTGAGAAACAGCGCAGAAACCACCCGTGTCCGGGGGTGCATCAAACCCAGTGTGGCCAGCAGGGCGAGGGAGGGGATTCTGCCCCTCTGCCCGCTCTGCTGAGACCCCCCTGCAGTGCTGCGTCCAGCTCGGGGGGCCCCAGGACAAGGAGGACATGGAGCTGCTGGAGCACAGAATCACAGACTGGTTTGGGTTGGAAGGGACCTCAAAGTCCATCTAGTTCTAACCCCCCTGCCATGGGCAGGGACACCCCCCCACCAGCCCAGGCTGCCCAAAGCCCCATCCAGCCTGGCCTTGGGCACTGCCAGGGAGCCAGGGGCAGCCACAGCTTCTCGGGGCACCCTGTGCCAGGGCCTCAGCACCCTCCCAGGGAAGGATTGCTGCCTCCCAGCTCAGCTCCAGCTCCCCTCCTGCAGCTTCAGGCCCTTCCCCTTGGCCTGGCCCTCCCTGCCCTGCAACCAGCCCCTCTCCAGCTTTCCTGCAGCCCCTGCAGGCACTGGGAGGTCACAATTAGGTCTCCCTGGAGCCTCCTCTTCTCCAGGCTAAACAAGCCCAACTCCCTCAGCCTGTCCTTGTAGCAGAGGTGCTCCAGCCCTCGGATCAACTTTTTGGCCTCCTCTGGACTCACTCCAGCAGCTCCATGTCTTTTCTGTACTGGGGGCCTCAGAGCTGGATGCAGCACTGCAGGGGGGTCTCAGCAGAGCAGAGCAGAGGGGCAGAATCTCCTCCCTCACGCTGCTGACCCTGCCATTTGTGATGCAGCCCAGGACACAGATGGCATTTCTGTGTCACATTGCCTCAACGCACATTTCACTTGCCCAATGTTTCAGCTGCAGAGCAAACCAGACAAGCGTGAAGCAGGATCGTTGCAAGGACGGAGCCTCATGGATCAGGGTAGCCCAGGCAAATTCTGCAGCCAAGGGTGTTGAGGGGCTGCCTGGGGTTAATATCTCATCCTGTGCCCACAATCCAGTCACCACAGGGCTCCAACTTCCCATCAGGACAAAGCAGCATTTGACCTCAACGCAGGAGCAAGCTTGGACTCAGGGAGGCAAGAGCTGAGAACCCAAACCATTGAGGTTACACATTTCACAATGCCTTATGGGGAGAAGGACTTCCAGTGAGGTTGTCTGAAGGGTGACCTCCATGGACACGGAACAGCTCAAGGGCAGTGCTGATGCACTGGCGCAGCTTGGCAGCCCCTTCTAACATCCTTGGGTTCATCAGCATGTTGGAGTGAAGAAAAGCTGACCCTGTGTCACTGCCAGGCCCCAGCGATCCTGTAACTGGGACATCCAGCTGTGTCCCACCTGTCTTGGAGGGATATGGGTGAAGACAGAATAGAATAGAATAGAACAGAATAGAATAGAATCATTAAGGTTGGAAGAGACCTCAAGGATCATCCAGTCCAACCGCCCCCCCCCATTACCCACTAAACCATGTCCTTCAGTACTGCGTCTAACCTTTCCTTAAACACCCGCAGGGACGGTGACTCCACCACCTCCCTGGGCAACCTGTTCCAATGCCCGATCACCCTTTCCCAGAAGAAATTTCTCCTCATCTCCAACCTGAACCTCCCTTGGTGCAACTTGCAGCCGTTCCCCCTAGTCCTGTCACTAGCTATCTGCGAGAAGAGGCCGACCCCCAGCTCGCCACAACTTCCTTTCAGGTAGTTGTAGAGGGCAATAAGGTCTGCCCTGAGCCTCCTCTTCTCCAGACTGAACAGTCCCAGTTCCCTCAGCCGCTCCTCATCAGACCTGTGCTCCAGACCCTTCACCAGTTTCGTTGCCCTTCTCTGGACAACACGCTCCAGGGCCTCAATGTCTTTCTTGTGGTGAGGGGCCCAAAACTGGACACAGTACTCGAGGTGCGGCCTCACCAGGGCTGAGTACAGGGGCACAATCACCTCGCTGCTCCTGCTGGCCACACTATTCCTGATACAGGCCAGGATGCCATTGGCCTTCTTGGCCACCTGGGCACACTGTCAGCTCATGTCCAGACAGGAACACCTGGGGACACGCTGGAGGACACCCTCTGCTTCCTTTCGTTCACGACCGCTAACCACTGCCTAACCCAAACTTTCTGCAGCTTTGAAGCCTGGGGGCACACTGACAACATAAGATAAAGGGGCAGGAAGCAGGGAGATGAAAAGGGTGGATGACAATTTACTTTCCATGACAATTTGTTTCCTTCTTCTCTCTGAAACCAAGGCACAGACAACTGGGTAGGGCCTGGTAGGACAACTGGTAGCCTGCTGGGTAGGGAGGGAGAGGGGTAAAAGCAGGGAGTTGGGCCTGACAGGGACCTTGGGTGTCAGAAGAACCTCTGTATTTGTCCCCAAAAAGGAGAAGAATGAGTATTATAAAGGGTTTTATTGATGGAAAGGGTTACAGTAACTGCAGCGAGGCAGCAGGCTCCTCCATAGGACCGTCCATGGGGAAAAGTCCCGAGCCCGGCATTCTCTTCCTCCACCACAGGTGGGGTCTGCTGGGGAACAGCAGCTCCCGGTGCCGGGCTGGGGCATCACAGCTCAATAGCCATGCAAGACCTGGAAAGGGAGAAAGGCAAAGTGAGCCATGTTCCTGCAATGGGAAATACCCACCAAGCCTTGTGCCCTTGCAACAGTAACTTTCCAGCCCCAAACCTTCTGCGTGCCAAACTCCTTCCTCTCATCCGCTGAGAAACTCGAGGCTTGGGCACCAGCCATACCGAGACCTCCAAACAGGGCAGCCCTCACAGACAGGCCGCAGGAGGTCCAGCACCCCAAACCTCTCTTGCAAATAAGAATGGGGTATTTCTCTCATAAGAGAGAAGCGTGGGTAGGTTTCTGTAACACTCCCAGTTAAACTGACTTTTAAAAGTCAAAAAATACATGCACCAAACCGGAATGCCGTAAAAAGGTGAGCCCGTGCAAACTGC
>VWZZ01007737.1:157603-175660 GCA_013399095.1 Psophia crepitans | reverse complement strand
TGCCAGGAGCACCAGAAGCTGGGAGAGCACGGCCAGGACAGCTGGCCCAGGCTGGCCAAGGGGATATTCCCTGTCACATAACGTCATGCACTAGATATAACTGGGGAAGATAGCTGGGAGACTGGAATGCTGCTTGAAAACAGATTGGACATAGAGTTGTCGGGTCGTTTTTTTTTTCCCTTTCACGTGTGGTGAGAAATAGCATTTAGCATTGCTTGTTCTTGTTATTTTTGTTATTACTATTATTACTATTATTCTCTTCCTTTGTTATCCTTTCAAAGTGTCTTTATCTAAACCCATGAGTTTCAGGGTTTTTTCCCATTCATTTGGAAATGAATCATTTGGAGCGATGACGTTTGTCTTCCCAAGTCACCATTACGCGTGATGGAGCCCTGCTGTCCTGGGGATGGCTGAACCCCTGCCTGCCGTGGGCAGTGGGGAATGAATTCCTTGTTTTGCTTTGCTTGCAGGTATGGATTTTTCTTCATTTATTAAACTCTCGTACCTGAACCCATGAGTTTTCACACTTTTACCCTTCTAGTTCTCTCCCCCATCCTGCCAATGGGGGCTGTGGGGTGCTTAGCTGCCAGCTGGAGTTAAACCACAACACTAAGTTATACAGTAATCCTCACATTTAAAAAAAAGCTGGGGCAGGGGCGGGGTTGGGGGGGAAGACAGGGATGTAAAGGGAAAGTATATTCCATAACATTTCCTTACAAGAAACAGATGACTCCTTGCAAGTATGCTCAAAAAAAATACCACTATTCTGACATTCTGGTTCATTTTGGAATAAGATTAGCTAATTATGCTTAAGGTATTTGCCTTGACATTGGAGTTCATTGAGTGTGCTGCACTGACAACTGTCAGTACAACAGACCTGTATTTAAAAGCACTGAGTCTTCAGAGGAATATTTCCTGATATTGGAAATTATAAGATGAGAGTTACTAGGGCTTACTTCTCAGTATGCGAAGAAGCTTCTCCTGCTTATTCAGTTTAACCATGAAGGCTGTGATCTGAGTGCTAAGCAGTGCCAAATGTAGTCTTTTCCTCCTGAAGCTTTACCACTGAAGGAAACTACAAAATCCTTTCAAATAATTTCCTTAAAAGTATTTATTAACCTTGTGCCAAGAGGTACCAATATCCAAGAGGTAAGTGGTTGCATACACCAATATCAAGCTGTATAAATTCAATCCCCTGTGTTTAGTTACAAAACCTTTTCTTACATACAGGATGAACAAACTATTCTTTGAGATTACTATTGACACATCATTTAAAAAGAAAGGCTGATAGATCAGTCCTCCATAATTATAGACACCTGACTTCAATCAATAGCAGGCAAATTTTATCCAGACTAATGCTGAAGTTGCTATTCAATCATAAAAGCTGTCATTTTACTTGAAAATTACTATGGATTCCATGATAAACGAAACATCGTGGGGAAGATCCATTAAACCTGACAAATTCAAGAGGAGTGCCAAGAAAACAATACAAATCAATATTTGATGTTTATCAGTTTGACAAAAAGCATTTGATAGAGCATGCAGAAGAGTCTCATGAACACTCATGGCTTGATATGTTTTGTTCTTGAAAGCATAGTCATACAATACCTCGTCCTCACGATGTCATGTATAAAAAGATAATCTTTGAGAAGCAAATCTAAACGACATGGTCTAGCTTCAGCAGTGTCAAGTATGTCTATACTGTTGCCCTATGTTTAATATTGTTTCAATTTTGGTAAATAGCAGGGAAATCGGATCTCGGGGCATCTGCTATGATTCAGATGGTAGACTGTATGAACTTTGCAAAGGGCAAGTCAAAGCCAAACACTACAGCATCTATTAACAATGTTTTGCTGATGACTGTGGAGTATAAATAGCTTATTCGTAGACAGAGTGTCCTTAATCATTCCTCCGAAAGTGCAAAGCACTGAGCAATTTATGGGCCAAATCGTGACTAGCTTGTAAGCAGCATGAGGGCAGAAGAGCCCCAAAGGCTAAATAAACCAGCTTTGCTTTCAGGTTTGTGATCCTGAATACAGTCAGGAGCCATAATCAATGTTCTAGGTGTAAAAGTGAAAGTTGATTAGAAACCAAAGATTTTATACAACTGATCTTCTTATGCATCAGTGACCCCTTTCTCTTCCTGCGAGTGTCCCAAGCTATAGTAAAACCTTGGATGGCTGCTTTAAACAGAGGAAAGCGCGTATAGACAGCCTCTTCTATATGAACATAAAAGGAAGTTTGGCCCAGTGGTCTGATGAACGACTCCAACGCTGGCCCTGATAACCACCAGGACATCTCATGTGCTGGGATGCTAGAAGTTCCAGCAGAACGCAGTGCTCTGCATACAGTGAGTCCTCATGACTCAGCTGCTGTGGTCAGCAGTCCACTTCTGCAGAATCACAGAAATGTGAAGGACAGTCACTGCTGTTGCTATCATCAGTTTTTCTCCTTCCTCTTCAGGAGGTTGAATTACCTATGCCACTTCATAATTAGCATGGCAATATGCTGCAGTTAGATTAGAAGGGGCTAAAAAAGGGGAGGGGGTGCACATATGATATATGCACATGAATTTCTTATATAAATAGCCTAATTGTCTGATGAAATTTTGTATACCTAGGCCTGGAGCTAGAGTATTTTAGCACTTACATTTAGTAGCTGCACATCCATACTCATCCCAGTGCCACCATAACCACACCACAGCACTTGCATTATCTAATTTAGAAAGAAGATTATTGCCTTTGCTGTATATTCTTACCATTAATTTGTACACTTGTTACACAAAATGTGCTTATCCGGTCACTTACCAACACTCGTAGTATCAGTGACTACTAAAAATTATTCCCTGCCCGTACAGAAAATGTAACACAACTACAGTGTACAGTTCAAATTACTAGAAAAGTCTAATTTCTAATGATTATATTAGAGTATGACAGAAGAGCTTTCACCATTAAAGACTTTCTCTGGGGCAAATAGACTTCTTTCTAAAGCAATAAGACACTAGGCACAGTAAGACAATAGCCAAGTCACTCAAGCATCAGAAAAACTATTTCTCCATTACGACCTTTATTTTCAGCTAAAGTCACATGAGTGATCTTTTGAAAACACCAGTCTATCTTGGCTATCCCTCCACTCAGCAAATCTCCAATACTTTGGCACAGAGAAAGAATTGCAAAATTGCAATGTTGAGAAAAAAACAACAATGACCCATATGAGCTTCCTGAAGTTCTCAGCATCACATTTGTACAAAGATAGTAATGGTAAAATCTCGGAATCAGTTTAAAGAAGTACTCACATACATTCGATTTTTCATAAAATTACTGGCAGTATTTCGATGGTTGATAAACAGATATGCATGGTTACTTTGAAGAACTGTTAATTAAGACAGAATAGTTTCTTCCCCAAGGCTGTAAACCAAGCCCAAACACACGATGATCCCGATATAGACAGCATGAGAAAGAGGTCTTCTTGGTATAGATATAAATAGGCTGAACCAAAACAGAACCAGGAAATTACAAGCACAGCTGACCAGGAGGTCAGATGGGGAATCAGTGCCATTGATTTCTTTTCATTCATGATTTTTCCCAGAAAATTTAGGGAGGAAGAACATTTTTTCAGAAGAAAAAAAAAAGTAAATGAAAACAAAACAGAGGAAGATCAGACAAATAGAAGGTTCATTAAAGGTTATTAATGGTTCATTAATGGAAATAGGGCAAACCCCCATGCATTTAACAGTGCGTGGATTTGTCAAAGACTCAGAAAGGGGACTACCCTGTTCTGAGCGAGTTTCTCCCTCATTAGTTCATCTTAAACCTCTCTCAGTACAAAACACTGTCAGACCAGTGAGGCACTTCTAGGCTACATTTGGAAAACACTAAAGTTTATCCTCTGAAAATAATAAAAATAATAAAAAGATTTAGAAGTGGAAAGGATGGCCCAGAGGAGAGAGAATGAAAACTCTTTTCCAGAAAACTGAAGAAGCCTGGAGCTTGGAAAACCCTCATTCTGCAATAGATCAAAACTTACTTGTAAATCTAAATTCCAATTTATTTCAACCTAAACCAGTATTTTTTCTGTCATTATTTTCAAATATTTAATTTCAAATGTTATTTTTTAAATTCTAAAATAATTACTAGAATTTCAAAGCAAAAATGAGAAACTTTAAAAACTTTTCCTAAAGCAAGCATTTCTCAAAACCAACTCTTTCTGTAATAAATTTTAGCCTTGATGAGTCAGCATTGTTTAAAACAGGTACATAGCAAAATATCTTGCCAGCTCCAGTTGGCCATGAAGGTTGCTTTGTAAGAAACCAGCGGACTGACTGACTGAAAACTAGAGGAATTCTTCTGCTCCTTGGGCCTTTGAAAAAAACACTCCTATGATAAAATGTGTATCGTCAAAATTCTATTTTCCTTTTGCTTTAATCTGCATGTGGTGTCAAAAACTGAGCTGAATAAGAAGAGCCTCTTACATCACTCAGTGATCTGTATGCACTTCTTTCATGGTTCTACAGTGAAAGGGGCAAAAACGAATGTTTGCTTCCATTTGTCACGTACGTTGATCCTCAAACATTCAAGCAAGAGTCAAGTTTTGCAGCCTTAGGTGTCTCTTCAAACCTGAAATGTTCTAAATGGACCTGATTTTCTTAAACTCCTGCTTTTTCAAAACACATCAGAAAAGAAAAATTGCTAGATGCTTGGAAGAAACCTGGGGTGCTACACTGGAAACAGCTGAATTCCTAAAGTATCTGAAGCCTAAACAGAAAAGCCACAGACATCCAGTTAACAATCACAATTTAGGTAGCGGTTAGCAATTCCACTTCCTTCCTTTCTTCAGTGTCAGTCCTCCACAGAACAGTTACTTTTGGTTTCATGAGACTACAAAAGCCTTTTCACAACTGGGCTTGGAGAATAAAGCAGAAGATAAAACTAAAACTGTCAAATAACCTGCTAGATAAAATGAAAAGCAACGTTGTTAGGTGTTTTCATTTTTATAACGGACAAAATTAAAATGAAATACTTGGAAATAACTGAAAAAGGAAAATCATTTTACTAGAATCAAAGTTATTTTAGTTTCAACATTGAGAAAAAGTGTTTTAAAGTTTTTGTCATAGTTCTCAACAGAATATTTTTCTCACAAGTCTTGGGTCTTCTCATGGGTTATGAGCCAGGGTAAGTATTACTGCTGAAATTCAAAGTCCTTCATCCTTGGAATTCATTGGCCTTGCAATGGGCTATATCGATCAAAACTTACCTGCTCCTGTATTAAAGAGGTAGGAACTTTTAACTCCCACTCTCCTTTTAGAGTAAACCTTAAATATCCTTTCTGTATTTAAATACCAATCTTAGAAGAAAGAAGCATCTTCAGTTCACATTTATGACAGCCTGTTAGGCTCCACATTGTATTTCACTAGCTGTATGCTCATCTTACAACTTGCACTGTCATCTCAAATCCAGCCCCAGTTCAGCAAGATCTCTGAAGCATGACAGGATTTCTGGAAACTAAACATAAGCACATGCTGCTTTGCTGCGCTTAAAACCCACAAATGGATCCAAAGCACAAGAAGCAGTAAATACAGGGGGTTTGGCTGTCCACAAGCCCAAAGGTTCATAGTTTCACTGAGCCACAGCACATACCCTCTTTCAAAATGCTCATTATTTCTGAACTAAACACTGACAGCATTAATCTTTGCACATTGTTGCTTAGCAAATGATTAAGTGAATGACTGAGAGAAGAAAATTTTTTTTTCCTGGCTGACTCCTCTTAACTTTTCCTCGTCTTCACTTTTTTCCTTTACACATTGTAAATTGGAGAAAGTCACAAAAGAAGAAAATAAAACACTATTAAATCTGCCAGTGAATCTCCAAGAATATAAGCAAGCCTTTTGTACAAGATACCCAACTTATTTTTAACAAGAAATATATATCAAAGCAGTCACTTAAAAATAATCTGATTTTAATTAATGTTTTGCAAGATCATGCACTGTCTATTTTTGCTGCACAGCTGGAAGATATCCTGCTCTTGAACATTGCAGAGCAAACACTTTATTGACTGAAAAGTCAACAGAAGATCATGGTCAGAGTTCAAGCAGACATAGTGATAACAGTTTTATTGGCAAATCCTGCCACCTTCTCCAAAACTACATCACGGAAAGATCAACTGCCTTGCCAAAATGTTGCTTTTTATCAAGAGCACAAGGTTCCTATAGAGAAAGATGTCATTCTTGTAATTTAACATACAATATTTGCAAATCAAGGCAATAGTCATCTCTTACAGAACAGTCTATCACCAAAAGAGTTAATTTGTGGTGACAATTTTACTTCGAAGTTTTCATCTAAAGATAGCACATCAAACTCTGTGCAAACTTAGGAGCACTGGAAATTAAATTAGGGATAGATGTGTTATTTGGAACTCAAACTAGATGTTTTGGGGTTGAAAATCATGCAGACCTTGAGATCATAGGTTAGTGGTTGACTTCTGTCTCATCAGCATGTTTCTCTTCAGAACTTCTTTCTTGTGGCTTCCTCAGACAGTCAGACCAGAATGTTCTTTTACCAAAAATGATATATTACATGTCACGCTAAATATCCTAGTAAGAGATTCTGTTGGAAGAATTTCCAGCAATATCTGCAGTTCTTCCGTCTTCTCAAAGTCATTAATTGCTCTTGACTTCCTAGCTCTCAAAGTTCCCTAGAAAGTGTAATATCAGCACATCCGACCATGAACTTGAACTGCATTGTAATACAAGAAGGTAGATGGCTGTTAATCGTTATTTGAGTAGCCTGAGAATGCGTGTTTGTTATTTCACACATTTGCTACCTCTTCTGCTATCCCAGCATACTAAAAAAAAAAACCCAACCAAAAAAAAATAGTCATTGGTTCAACATTGATCTGCTGCCAATAAGAAAAGAATGTTTTAGATAGACTTGGCAATTAGCTTTCCTACACCTAGGATTAAAAAATATTTGAGGAAAATAGGTCAAACAAAGGAACTCCAACTTTCAGGCAGAAGAAACCTGCCTCTATTCTATAAACAACTTTCTGTTGGGAAGAACAATTTTCCAGTAAACTTGGTGACCTGGAATATAAGCTTCTATTGGTTCATTCTTTCATCCAAAAAAGTATATATTTATATTAGATAAAGGAATAATTGATATCAAATAAACTAAGTAGTAAATCTCCTAGCTTATAGACAGATTCAGATTTGATTCTTGGACAAAGGAATGTCTCTCTCTGAGCTACTATACCTTTTTAATTAAATCAATAAATTAACCAAAAAACACTTTGCTTGTTAATTTGCACATCACTCAAATTATCAATTCTTCCTTTCTATCAAGATTTTACTATGATGTCCTTTGTTAAAGAGATTAAGAAACATTTAGAGAAAATGTCTATTAAGGCTTCTTATACCTTAATACTTCATAATTGTAAATCTCTTCACATCAAATGTTCCTTTCAGATGGATAATGTTCTGCCCGTGAGTACAAGCCTTTGCACTACTTTAACATATGCGATACAAGGTTTAAAGATTATTAAACTCTTCATAACTGCAAAAGTCATATTTTAATGAGACAATTCTGTTTTTATGTCTCCATCACAGTATTTAGTTAAAGCAAGAAAAGAGAAAGAAAAAGAACTTACATACAACCACCACTCGTGCTAATGACATGTGTCGGTTGATTTTGACGTGGTTTAGGTAAAAAAATGCCTCATTTACACTATAAACACCACTGAAATTTTCACACTGAAATGTTCTCTATATTTGGCATGAATCATAAACAAAAAAAGAAAAAGAAGCTACACTTACAGCACATAATGGGACTTCCGTAAACTTCATAGTAAAAAACACACTTGCACAGCATACAGCCTGTATGAAGCAAAAATTCTCTGATAAACCCTTTGTACAAATTGCTCTTGAGTACAAGCAATTCAGAACATAAAATGCATCTTACAGAATTTTTTGAAATTAAAGATGTTTCTAAACAAAGCACTTATTTCCAGAGTGGCTTTTTCCCAAAAATCATCACATCATATAATAATGTTTTATCACAAAACTGAACAAAATTCGAGTTACGGAATGTTAGCAATAGAAAGAAGCCAAACATCTCATCACAAGGCAATGTTTACAGAAAACTAACAGGCATGATCTAGGGTCAAATTCATGAATTAAGTGAAAACTTTCACATATAGGGGACTCTGACAAGTGTTGATTTCTTCTTTAAAGTCTGAAATCATCTCTGTGGCAAATTTGAAATAGATTTGCCAGTTGGCAGACCTACAGCTTTAACTTTTTTTAATTTTTTTTTCTTTAAATTTAATATTTTTTAATAAAAAATACGTTTAGAAGTGAAACCAACAATTACATATGGCTAGAAATAAAGTGACATTAAATTTTGAAAGACGCAAGCATACAAGCATTCCAACAATGTGCAGTATGTAAAAGTCTAAGCTTTGCAAGGACATCAAACAATTTGGACAACATATATATGACTAATGTGTCTTCCTCTCTGAAGCCTACTGAAAAATCTCTAAACCATGTCCTGGGCTGCATCAAAACCAGTGTGGCCAGCAGGTTGGTGGAGGTGATTGTCCCCCTCTAGTCTCATGAGATCCCACCCGGAGTACTGTATCCAGCTCTGGAGTCCTCAGTACAGGAAAGACATGGAGCGGTTGGAGCAAGTCCAGAGGAGGGCCACAAAGTTGTTCAGGGGGCTGAAGCACTCCTCCTATGAGGACAGGCTGAGGAAGCTGGGCTTGTTCAGCCGGGAGAAGGGAAAGCTCTGGGGAGACCTTATAGCAGCCTCCCAGTATCTAAAGGGGCTACAGAAAAGCTTGAGAGGGGTTGTTTACAAGGACAGGGGAGTGATAGGACAAGGGGCTATCCATTTAACAATGGGTTTAAATTAAAAGAGAGGGTATTTAGATTAGATATTAAGAAGAAATTCTTTCCTGTGAGGGTGGTGAAGCACTGGAACAGGTTGCCCAGAGAAGTTGTGGAGGCCCCATCCCTGGAAAAGTTCAAGGCCAGGTCGGATGGGGCTTTGGGCAACCTGGTCTAGTGGAGGGTGTCCCTGCCCACAGCAGGGGGTTGGAACTAGGTGATCTTTAAGGTCCCTTCCAACCCAAACCATTCTATGATTCTATGATAAATACTTTTTTGAACTCTTTGGAAATACTGAGCCAATACAACTCATCAGCATCTTGACCCACCATTTACTACTACACAGACAGACATAAATATTTAAAAGTGGTAAGTGAAGATGCAAGTAAAAGCATCTCCTGATCACGTTGTATTCACACGCTCCTCAATGATAAATCTGCATTTACATTAACAAAGTATTACCAGAATTCTTTGTGTACTCTTTCCGACCTGAAACTAACCTGAACTCTTACCTTTGCTTCTAAAGTATTCCCAGAGGTCTGCTGACTGTCTTTGATCTTCTATAGCTTTACAAATATTAACAGTTATTTTCTCCTTATCTATTCAACCAAAGCAGAACTTAAAAATGCAAACACTAGCCTCTTCACAGATGGTGCTACAGTGTCTCTGAGGACTAGCAGCAGGTTCATACTCATTACTCTGGCATGCATATCCCCTGTGGTTGACCAAAGAAACTGGACACTTTCCAGTTAGCCTCCCACAGTATAAGCCAAATACAGAGTGGTCAGGTCAGCAATGCCCAAGGTTTCAAAAGAAAGATAACCACCACGACTTTTAAAGGGAGAAAGTGGGAAAGGAATAGTGCATTTTATGGGAATTACACCCAGAAGTCTTCAGAGTAATTGGCTCAAAATGATTAGGAAAGCTAATGGAGTAGAATATGCATGGGGATTTCATCCTGCTTATCAGCGGAGACAGTATTGTCGCTTTGGGATTAAATCCTAATAATGCGTAAATACACAGAGCACATTTACCAGGTATCTAATTATCGCTAGCTAGAGAAAATTCTCTATTGTAGAGTAACAAACATTCAAAAGCTGAATAGGATGGATATTAATTTAGTGATTTGAAAGACACCAAGCAAGTTTGAAAGCTGCGTGCTGTAACCACTTAGACAGAGCATGTTTAGTCTAAGTAACACAGTAGTAAAAGTATGTGTGACAAGGTGAGAAAAACCCATTCTGTAAGGGCTAGGTCTATTTGGAGGAAGTTATTGGACAATGTCCAAGAATAGCAAGTTCACAGCTTCACACTTATTTTCCTCATGGTACAAAACCAAACATCATAATTCATTAGACAGAGAGTTTCAAAGCAAAATAGTTAGAGGGGAAAAAAACCTGCCCCTGCCTGAGCTGATAGGTTTGACTACATGAGCCAGCAACATGGCTGGCAAGAAGAGTCAGAGAGGATAGAAGCTATTTGTCAGAATTCAGGTAACAGACTTCCAAGAAAGCATAAAAAACCCCACACAAGAGTCCTTGATTACTTGTTTACAGCCAAAGTCAGTAAGATACCTTCCCCATCATTAGCACTCATATATTCTCTATAAGTTAAATTTTCATAAGCAAATTTACCTATTGATCCCAAGTGTTCAAGGGAAGCACTTTTAGCTCTCTGACATGTGACTGAGTATAGTCAAGAAAATGCTGACAGGAAATTATAAAACCTGTTGCCTACCAGAAGCTATCTGGGGAGGAAGTCGAACATTAACAGATTATTTTTTTCAGAGGAAATAAGAATGTGTTGGACCTAATTATGCCCCTGTGCCAAGACCCCCAAAAAGAACATTTTCCAAATATATGGAATTTTTTCTCCTCCTCTGCCCGTTCTTAACAGGAAAATCCCTAATAAAAAGAAGTCAGAAAGCAGATATTGGTTAACACTGGCCACTGGCTTTTACTACACAAGTTGGTTGTGTCTTTCTTCTCCCAAAGGAAGCACAGCATATTGATTAGATGATCTTTATAATCTCTTCTAGACTCATAGTCTATATAGCTACAGAAAATTTAGAAGCAGGCATGAATGTAGCAAGAATGTAGACAGAATGAAAGAGACAACTCTCAAAAAACTTCATGATTTCTTTGCAAAGCTTTGTTACTCAAAGATTATTTAGTAGGTTGCTGAAGAGGCTAAGAAAATTCTGAGATTGTTTTACAAAATGCACTGACTAAGATTAAGCTGAATTAAAGATTCAAGTCTTCCTTTTCTTTAGTGTTTTACTAAATAGGCTTCCTTGTGTTTGAAGTTAGGGTCTTTCAGGATCTAGCCAGTTCTCCTGTTGACATTGCATTACTGTCACTGTGTCTCTAAACACTCCTGTCAAAGAAAAACCAACAGCAACAAAAAAAGAATTATTCTCAGTGAATACCAAGCAGACATGATTTAACTCATAGTCGGAAACGGTTCTGTTAAAAGAAAAGATGCCAAAACAATGCAGCAGGACATTCTCATTGCAGTGTAGTAGTATTTAAACTTTTCTGTCAAAGCTGCGTAGACAATATATCCTGTTGCTCAGTAAGGAGGATTCTTCTCAACCTTAAGTACACTCAGACAGCATTGGGGGTACAGTGTTGTTGCAGTCCTATTTGGAAGCTGTAAAATAATGATGTGATGCAAACTGCAGCTCTGGGTTGCTACTCGGTATTCAGGGATGCTCAGGTATTTCATAGGAGAGAAGGAAAAAAGGCAACACCGAAGTAACAGAAGAGAAAACGCTTTAGTTTGGACACATTAGTGTGTGCACATCCTAGACGAAGAGCAGAAAGGTGTTACTGTTTCAGCTGTGACTGAACATTGAAGGAAAGGCAAAGGAGTAAGAGGAGTTTGCTGAGTCTAAGAGAGCAGGAAGCCTACGGCCAATTCCGCTGTTACGGATGTAAGGATCACAAACTTGCATTTCATTCAGAAATCCCTTCTTAATTGTTATCCATTACAATTCTGCAGTTTTAACTAGGCTCATTACCAGATTAATACAGTACACAATAAACATTGCTAAAAAGTCAGTTATCCACCTTTTCACAGAGTACAGCTTCTCCTTGTTCTTTCCTCCTCACTCAGTAATAGCAACAAAATCTGCAAATAAGGAGAAAAGAATCAATTCAGAGAATGAAAATAACATCACTGACTTTTTTTAGGAATATATATTACTCTGAACATCTCAACTCATCTTCCTCAGATGTTTAATGTTAAAGCTACAGTTTAAGTAATATTGAATAAGATGTTAGAAAGCCATGCCAATCAGCAAAAGAAAATTAAAAAATAAATCTAAAGCAATTTTAGAGGCTTTGGATTCTAAGATTAGATGTAAGCCCTGATATATATGGAGGCAAAACAGAAGGATTATTTCTCAATAAAAATCAGTCCCTGGGGAAAAAAAAAAAGAAAACACACACACACACACAAAACAAAAACAAAAACCCACAACACAAAACCCAACCTAACCAAAAAACACCAAAACACCAAAACAAAACACTTATGGCCACACTTACTACATCTTCCTCTGAATATTTAACTTTTTCGTATGAAAATCAATTAGAAACAAGCTGTTTCAAGATTATTAAAGAAAAAAGAAAAAAACTAAACATACAAGCATGGTTTCATTAATGCTTAAATCCTTTCATTTACATAGAAAGATTTCTAAAATAAGAGTTAGAAAAAAGATTAAATACAAGATTTAAGTAGAAGGTAGGTTATGTACCCAAATTATGACTTGTGAAATCCATTCTTATCATTGTCTTGGGATCAAGGGCAGGTCAGTTGATTAAAAAAACCAGCCAACCAAACAAAAAGAAAACCTCTAGCACACTGCGAGTAGGGGTAATATTTTGCCCTACATATGGTCATTTTCCTGTACTTTGGGAACAAATCACTTGCAGGGCAAGTCTTCTATCGCGGTTTAACCCAGCAGGCAGCTAAAACAACCACACAGCCATTTGTTCACTCCCTCCACCCAGTGGGATGGGGGAGGGAATCGGGGGCAGGGGGGTTGGAAGGTAAAACTTATGGGTTGAGATGAAGACAGTTTAATAGGACAGAAAAGGAAGATAATGATAACAACGATAATGATAATAATAAAAAGAATATACAAGTGATGCACAGCACAATTGCTCACCACCCACTGACCATCAATGTGCAGCCAGTTCCTGAGCCTCGGTTGCACCCTCAGCCCACTTTCCCTAGTTTGTAGACTGAGCACAACATCATGCGGTATGGAATATCCCTTTGTCCAGTCTGGGTCAGCTGTCCTGGCCATGTCCCCTCCCAGCTTCTTGTTCACCCCCAGCCTCCTCGCTGGCAGAGCAGTATGAGAAGCCAAAAAGTCCTTGACTTGGTGTAAGCTTTGCCTAGCAACAACCAAAACATCAGTGTGTTATCAACATTATTCTCATCCTAAATCCAAAACATAGCACCATACCCACTCCTAGGAAGAAAATTAACTCTATTCCACCTGAAACCTGGACAGCTTCTCATCCACCCTCTTTTCTCTAGGGATAAGACAATTACCTGAATACAGATTTCACAACACAGGAACACAAGCAAACTACTCACTACTACACTGCACATTGCAATTGCTAGTCACAGAAAATGGCACAAACTGTTGAGGGCAATTTAGGAATTCTACAGGAGAGTATTTGCTTCTCATCACATGTTACTGTTCTCCCTAATACATCCTGACGTACCAGCTTCTCAAATTTTTAAAATGTCAAAATAAATACGAGAGCAGCAGCAGAAAGCCGAGAACAGGGGAGCAGTTTGAGGAAGGGTCTTATCCACCAGAAACTCCCTCATGCATTTTCCCTTCAGCTCAGCCACTGTGATTTGGATGGCCTAACCAACAACAGCAGCAGCATTAGGCTATCAGAAAAAAAGGCATTCTGCTTACACAACAAGAATCAAGACCCATAAATCCATTCATTTTTATGAAAACAATTTTATTTCACCCATATATTAATCCAATAGATACCTTGTACTATTGTGTACAATCAACAGGTCCATAATCAGCCAGATGTTTTTCTGTATCTCACGTAAATTCGAAGATTAAACTTGAAAAAAAAAAACAAACTTGATTTGGTATCCTGGTGCACTGTTTACCTAGATTCCTTTACTGAATGTCCCACTCTCTACACATTTTCCTCCTTTTGCCAAAGACACAGCAGCATTCACAACAGATGCTCTTCAACTAATTAATAACAGAAATTCAACGACCTATCACTCGTAAAAATGTTAATTAAAATTAGGAAGAACTGAGTATGTGTGCGTGTGTATATTTGATCAGCTGTACTGGAAGCAGCTAATTAATGTCAGTTTTAAGTACATTAAGTAAGGTTCTCCATATGCTTAGCTTGACCTTTTTGACCAACAAGGGATGCACAGGAACCCAACAGCTCGGTGGTCAGCTTCACAGTGGTTGTTAAAAGAGCAGCTGTCAAAATCCACAGACCGTGGCATTCTGGGAAAGTTAACCAGCCTGCCCCACAAGAATGAAGTGTTGGCAAAGCGACCGCGAGTAGGGACATAGCGCGACATGACGCTTAACCTCGGGAGGTTAGAACTGTAACCTGCCAGCTAGTACACCAGCCTTGCATGCCTTTGGATAGCTCCTCTGCGCTCTCTTGGCTTTACAAACTGTTAGGGGTAGGTCCTACTTCAGGAGAGACTGAAAGTTTCTCCAAAGGTATTTGATAAAGGGGAAATTTTATTATAAATTACTAGCGATTAAAAAAAACAACAAACACAAACCAAAAAAAACAACAACAAAAAGAAAAAAGACAACAACATTTGAAGTTGATTGTAGAGTGGGAAAGGAGAGGGAAAAGTAATCAAATTCACTGTTGTATGAAGTATGCCAGGCAGCCATATCAACAGATTCCCACTTACTGCTTGTGGATATTGCCAGCACCTCGCTTGTATCCATGATGGTCTGTTGTGGCTGCACGGTTTCCTGGTTGTCTTTCAGCAAATGGTGAGGCACCTCAGACAAAAAATGACTATTCATTCTTCGGTTCCAATGTAGTCTTTTAGCACTACAGCTTCTGGTATGTTTTTGTTGAGTATATTGAGGATTATTACAGATTGTTACATTTCTATTTAAGCCAGCAAAATAAATGTCAGTCTAAATATTAAAAAAAAACAACAACAAGCAAAACAAAACAAAAAAACCCTTTCCTTCAAAAACAGGAAGCAAAAGTATCAAAATCATGGGGTTACTCTGCAGAATATTTTGACACATTACTGTTTCTCACATTTTATTTAATCATGTTCCGATGTTAACCTAATTTTAACACAAAGGAATCCTGTTGTCAGAATAACACCATATAATCTTTCCCCAAGCAACCGAATTCCCAAAATTCCCTGTTTTCCCCA
The DNA here is from genome assembly GCA_013399095.1 of Psophia crepitans. Lineage (NCBI taxonomy): Eukaryota > Metazoa > Chordata > Aves > Gruiformes > Psophiidae > Psophia > Psophia crepitans. Next base: position 160,356 of record VWZZ01007737.1, on the reverse strand, counting down.
AATGCAGTGCTATTTCATTTACTGTGGAAGATTATATCACCATTATCCATATCACTCCAAATCAGTCTCCAACAATGTCTCTGCTGCTACTATCAAAATACAGATTTATTTTTCAAGAAACACAAACAAGAAAAGGGAAATGAAGGTACATTCCCTATTGAAGTATCATTCCAGCATAAGTGAGCAAATAAAAAGGTAATTCCAGCATATGTGTAACTTACCTTGTGAAAAGCATCCAAGGATAATGCTGTAGTTTCAGAATCTTTTTAAACCTACATGAGTGCTGACCTATTTACATCAATTCAGGTAAACAAAATATAAATTGGCCCATGATGAGTCTAATTGACATTGATTATAGTTATGTGTGAAACTACAGCTAAAAAGAACAGGAAGAAATATAGAGAAAAATGTAGCTGAAAGATTTTAAGCAGTGAAATATCCATCTGTGTATGTTCTTGTAGGGAATCCACAGCAGTGCTCACTCTCTGAACACTTTAACTGGAAGTGGAAAAAACGGCAGGCACACCACAGATCATAATCTTCCAATACATTTACAAGCTAAGGAATCTTTTTATTTTTTCAATTGTACATTCTAAAAGCAGAGCTAAAAGGGAATTGTTCACATTAAAACAAATTAATCAAACTTCGGTGTGAAGAATGGGATTTATGTCTTCTTTTCCTGCTTGTGACAAATTCCCTAAGAAAGAAATGGAAAAGGAAAGGTTTCAAAAAACCCCACACCATAACAATAGAACTCAAGTAGGAAAATGTCTTCCTAGATGTAACAGAAAACTGTTTTCAAATGAAAAATTACAACCAAATGTAAAAATGGTGTAAAATAATTCATTAATATAAAACCTAGAAAGAAAACATGGTTTAGACAAACCTAGAATAAAAGTTCACTTGAACTGCTTTCTGAAAGTACAAGTTAATATAAAGTTTTTAATACCAGTCTAGCTTTGGCAGCAGTCAAATACTTTTCAAAATTTGACACATTTATGTCAAAAGAAAGTAAATTATTTTTGCTATTGGTTGGTCCATTCTTGTCAAAATCCAACTAACCTTCCATTTTTCTTCATTCTTGGAACATCATTTCTGCAGTTGTCAAGCAAAGATAGAGCTGGATGGAAAGAATGAGGTTACTGGAGTACAAAGCACATCTTTAAAAAGAAAAAGAAAAGGAAAAAAAAACAACCCACACCCAACCAACATATAGAGAAATTTAAACTTTCAGATCTTCACAAAAAAGTTACATAACACTGCAAAAAGTAATTGTGTTCAAGAAAAACAATTAGGAGTTTTAACTGAAATCTCTACTAAAATAAATCAATGATTAAAAGACTGATTAAAAGAATAACATAAATGAAGGACGAATCAAAGCCAATGGGAATTTTCTTGACTTGCCAGAAGTGGATTCTGTATTGCCTAATAAATCTTCCTGTCTCTTGAGTTGGCCAAAAGAACTATGTCAGGAAAAAAATGGACCCATTTGTTCTTTCTTTTACTCACTTCAAATAGAGCTACCAGTGCTTCCATTAAAAAGTTGCTAGAAGATAATACTCTATTAGCACAGCTATAGCCATTTCTGTGGATGGAGAGACAGTAAAATTTAATCCTAACAACTGACATGTAATTGGAGTCTCCTGCAGCCAAATTGTTAATAAAAACATGCACCAAATGTGTTATTACTGAATGTGCACCACTACTAAAAATAGCTAAAAACTTGCCATACACAAAGCCAGTTCTTTGGTAGCATGAAAGATGTAGGATAATGGAAACTATTTTCAGCTTGTACGAGAAGCCCTTTTAGCAGTTTCCACAGTGACTTATTCAGAACATATTAACCACTATAGATACATACAGAAAAAGCGAACTTCCGTATTACTATTAACTACATTGCTTTCACGAACAGTTAAAAATAAGGAGATACAGTTTTCATTAAAAATGTATTCATTCTACAAACTGTAAGCCTTGCGCTTCTGACCAAGGTAAACCAACAAAGCACTTTGGACTTCTTTAAAATTCCCCTGCCTATTGACAGTGTTGCTTTGAAACACATCTAAGAAATGCTGTTTCTTTTCTTCCACGACTTAGAGACAGAAATATCCAAAATTTTATGATATGAAAAATAATAAGAATACAAAGCTATTCTGTAGAGGGCAATTATGAAAACTAATGTTGGTACATATCACACAAATTTTAAATAATTTCTATGACTCACGTTTATGCCAACAACTTCCTTTATATATATTTTGACCATAGAATTATTATCTGATATAATTCATCAGGGAACAGTGACCCTACTCTGAAAATGCAATACTAAAAGGAAAGAAATTACTACATTTAGAAAGTCAGAGTTGTGAAGTGACCGCTTTCTGTAAGATAATATAACATAGCAGAGGTGGAATCAGGTGTTTTAGACACATAGCAATACTCTATTTATGCAATAACAAAGTAAGAAGCAAAAGAGAACTTTAAAAGAAGTGGCTGGGTGTTTGGAAGAAAGCGTTCTGGTATCTGGCTGTGCAGAGGACAAGGACCTGGGGGTGTCAGTTGACGCTCGGCTGGACATGAGCCGGCAGTGTGCCCAGGTGGCCAAGAAGGCCAACGGCATCCTGGCCTGTATCAGGAATAGTGTAGCCAGCAGGAACAGGGAGGTGATCGTCCCCCTGTACTCAGCCCTGGTGAGGCCGCACCTCGAGTCCTGTGTCCAGTTTTGGGCCCCTCACCACAAGAAAGACATCGAGGCCCTG
>VWZZ01007737.1:146835-157214 GCA_013399095.1 Psophia crepitans | reverse complement strand
ACAAAGATGTTGAAGAGGATGGACCCCAGCACTGACCCCTGGGGAACACCACTCACAACTGGTCGCCAGTTGGATTCCACTTCATTCACCACCACTCTCTGGGCCCGGCCATCCAGCCGGTTTTGAACCCAGCGAAGAGTGTACCTGTCCAGGCCATGGGCCGCCAGCTCCTCCAGGAGAATGCTGTGGGAGACCATGTCAAAGGCTTTGCTGAAGTCTAGGTAGACTACATCAACGGCCTTTCCCTCATCCACCAGGTGGGTCACCTGGTCATAGAAGGAGATGAGGTTGGACAGGCAGGACTTGCCTTTCACAAACCCATGCTGGCTGGGCCTGATCCCCTGGTTGTCACAGACATGGCACGTGATTGCTCTGAAGATGACTTGCTCTATGACCTTCCCTAGCACCGAGGTCAGGCTGACAGGCCTGTAGTTCTCCGGATAACTGTGGCATCAGAGTTGGATTCAAGCCCTTTCCACAGAACTTTGCACTTAATTCTGTCATACTAGGCTGAAATACTGCATGCCTAACCCAGGATCTTCAAGATTCCGTATATATCCACAGTAGGATTCCACTCTAGTAAATTTTTGCCTGAAAGACATACCTTGTTTCAGTGTTTCTCACAGGTATTTTAAATCAGAATCCTTTCACTTTGAGTCAGAATAGCTTCCAAAAACTGCTTCATACCTGGCTAGCCAGAAGCCCCCAACCCTCCCTCCCTACTCACACTCCATATAGCTGATCTATTCCTGAGCCTTTAAAAAAACAATAAAAAAATAAAGTCACTGGGTCACCAACCAGGCTGGATTTCTTTCCCCTAAAAGGGCCAGCAATTCCATAACAAACATGAAACCATCTTAAACAGGCTAAAGGAAACAGAAACTTAAGATTTCAGACCAGCATCATTTTATTTGTCACATCAGTTACCCTAGATGAAACGCAACAAGACATAATACAAAATGACTGAAGCACTCCACAGTAAACTGCAACACAACACGACATGATGGTAAGAATCATTTCTTCAGAAAAGTAATGTTTGGAGAGATATAAACAGTCTCCTAGCTGCAAAGATTTCAAGTTTGTTACCTACTGCTGTTTTCTGAGCATGATAAATAGCTTGTTGTGCACAGGATTGAGATATAATTCCACTTCCCATGGCAAAATGCAGACATTCTTATCCTTCTAGCATATATCTGGCCTCCACACATTGCTGTTTTCAATATCCACTAAATCCTAAGAGGTCTGAGCTAAGAGCGTGCTAGGTAAACAAACAGATACAATTCTTTCCCAAAGGGACAATCAAGGAAATGATTGCAAACTACCTTCGGTTCCAGTGACTTGCTGTATGCTAACAATCCTTTAATTCCCTCTCACACTTCCTTGCTTTCGATATCTTATTAAGATCTTTCATTTGGATCAGTTAAAGAAATTCAGCAGAGGCGATCTATTAAAATGCAACAGAGAAGGACAACTAGCTAAAGGAAAAGCAAGAATCTGCTTTGTTTTACTTCAAAAAGAAAATGAATGATTCTCAAAACAAACAAAACCTTAAAAATGTTGGGCAAAAAAATGTAATTATTTATTAAGATCTTCACCACACGTTCAAGATCTTCGCTAAATATTAAGTTCTATAACTGAAACCAATGCAAGAAGTATCCAGCGGTGACCACATAATCTCAAAACAAACAGGACATCAGGAAATTAAACCCTTCTAAACATTGTTAGAAGCTGAAAAGTTGAATTGATTTAATTAGTCTGGTCGAGTATCAGAAGCAGAGGAAAAATATGTTATATTCTCTTAATAACAGAAAAAAAAAAACCACAACCCCTTCTGCCTGATAACAGCTCTTTTATGCTTTCTTATCAGGAACGGATCTGTAGCTACAAATCATAGACAAACACATCAGGGCTCAAGAACATCACACAAAGTACCTAAAATGAAGCCAAATCAGAGTTTGCCTGTATAAATCTGAGAAAATTATGCCTTCTCTTGTCCCACTTGTCTAAGAGATCTTCCAAAGCTACTTTCTTTCCTGAAGATGGGTCAAAGAGCCACTAGTGTCTCTTCCTGGAAGTGCTGCCACTTTGCCAGAGGGAAGCACTTCTCAGTGTTTGCTCCCCAGCCACTGCCATAAGGAATTCATGTACTGTGTGACATTGCTGCAAATTCCCTGTCTGCACAAGCAAAAAGAGCAGGGTCAACAGCTCTGTGTTTGGCAGCAACCACTTTTAGCCACAAGACCAAAAGGAAGGGGAGCTTTTTTCCCAAAAGCCCAGAAATCTAAGCAGTTGCTCAGAGTGCAGTTTCTGGACCAGTCTCAGCTTTGAAAGAAGAGTTTAAGTCACATCCTTCATTTGCAAGATGAAGCCATAACAATTAGGCTTTATTCCAAAGCATTTGCTTTCCTCACAGATTTGTATGCATCTATAATGAAAATCCAGCAGGCTTTTTTGTTTGGTTTGTTGCGGGGTTTTTTTGCATACTCAAAGGAATCAGGAAGACTAATTTGGATGAAAACTAACAAAACAATCGTTCTTTCTCAAAAAAAAAAAAAAAAAACCACCACCAAAAAACCCCCACCCATAAACCCAACACCCAATAACTAGGCATGTCAAGGGAAAGCAGGAAAACTCATAACAAAACCAGCCTGTTTATTGAAATTATTACATAGGAAATTATTTCAAATACCTACATAGTAAAAATGAGCACTGTTACAAAAGTCACCAGCACAACGTAAATGACAGCATTGCTAGCTGCAAAGGCCAGTGTGGACTATGCTTAAGCTCTTTTGATGTCTAATTAAACCCCACCTCCTAAACAGAATAATTTTTTCATCGGTAAGCTAGTCTTGTAACATTAATTCAAACCTGTTAAAGCCTGAAAGTTAAAAGCCATGGTATAAGAGCATGCTACTGATTTGGGACTTCAGTTTGTTTTTCTTCCTCTTTTTAAGACTACAATACCCTCGCAGTACTCACGTCCAGAGTTTGCACAGCAGAGAGAAAAGTCCTAAACCGGGCTTTTCCTTTGGCCGATTTGCTAGATGGCCTTGCTGAGTACACGCAACTGAAGGCCAACACGCTTCATAATTAGTAAGACAAACTCTTAAATCACAGCCATAGTCAAGATGTTACAGTGAATCCTGGCAGTTTATATATAAATGCCTTATACAGATGTGTAGAATGGACTTTTAACCAACAGTGAAATGAACTCAGCACAAGAGAAAAAAAAAAAACAAAAACTGACCATTGACAATCATTCTCACAGCATTTTTAGGTACACATCTCTTTTCTAAAGTTAATCTTGCTATCAAGTAATATTTTTTTGGTTGACTCATCCATTAGTGCAAAATATTGCAAGAAAACTCAGGGTATTATTTTCAGTGTAAAGCACAAATTAAAACAAAACTGCGGCAAGGGAAAGGATGGAGTCTTTAACTGTGACAGTAAGTAGGGATCAAGGACTTTTTCCTTCAAAAAAAAAAAAAAACAAAACCAAAACCCAAAAACCTGTGGGTTTTGCCGACATCCATCTCAAGGAGTATACTGTTAATAGGCTCAGAGAAAACTATTTCTAATTATTTCAAAAAAAGCATTTTACTATGCAGTAGTTTGAGCTTACCTGATATACAGTACATGAGGAGGATCCTTCCCTCTAGCACTCATCCTATTTTTAGGGGATTACTAAATTTTGCCCTTGCATGACCTATGCATCTTAATAAGGCCCCCTAAGGGGGGGTGGGGGGGCAGACGGTTCCTAATAAGAACACACCAGGAGGTGTGGGAGTAGGAACCCTGAGAAAACAGATCAGGTTGTGTGGGAAGCCTACTGTTCTTCTCTCAGTCTCTTCTTTCACAGAAACTCACCTGTGACAGGCCATCTCCTCCTCCTCCTCCACTCCCACACCAGGCAGACGGGAAGGAGGCAAAGAAGACAATGCTGGTTTTAGTATCATTAATGCCACTGCTTCATCAGACACAGGTACGTGTTCACATTACTCAATTTACCTACTGCAACACAGCATCTGGAAGAACCGATAGCTTTGGATCCTTGTAAGCCATTTCCAGACAGTGAAATGAGAAGACTAAATGAAGGCAAAGCAAAGGAAAAGGTGCCTTAGTAAGTAACTTTTCTGGAAAAATGCCTTCAAAAGCTTGTACACGGCCTACTACACTCTCGGTAGTATTTTTCCTAATCTGCAGTTTCACTCTAGGTTATTAGAAAGATATTCTTACATAGTTTCACTTTAAAGGAAAGCTACACACACAGAATATGCAAGCTTTTCTTTTTCTTTATTAAAAAAAAATAGAACAGTACTCAATGTCTTAGTTCATTTTTATTATTATTTTTCTTTACAAACCCTGCTATAAAATGAACGTAGAAATGGAGCTCACTCTTTTCTCTGCTTTTTTTTTTTCTTGGCACGATACAGTTTGTAATGGATTCCAAGGATAAGCCAATTTGAGAAGACAAATCAGGAGAAAAAAAAAAAGCTGTGTAAGAAAACACAGAATCATAGAATCATTAAGGTTGGAAGAGACCTCAAGGATAATCTAGTCCAACTATCCCCCCAACACCTATTACCCACTAAACCATGTGCCTAAGTACCACATCCAACCTTTCTTTAAACACACCCAGGGATGGTGACTCCACATGATTAATTTTATGCAGGTGTAACTCCCTGAACTGACTTTTGGGATCAGACAAGAATCTGTATTCACACAATGGCTATAGTAGGAGGGCAGTAAGGTAAGACCATCTCCTCCAGACGTCAGAGAGTCTCATTGGCTTGACTGTATCACAAAACCACAGCCTCCAGCCACATCTACTCTAAGTAGGGTATGGAAGCTGGGAAGAAAGCACATGAGCCATTTCCTCACATAAATAAAAGTACAGAGAAGTTGGGTGCTGGTGTCCAGTTTCTAGGTTCACCAACCTAAAAGTAATAACAGCAAAAGTAACTCTTTGTCCTCTCTGTCTCACAACATATCCCAGCTTTACATCAGGAACATCACTAGCCTGTAGAAATTGCAGTAGCTTAACTGAAAAAAAAAAAAAGTAGTCTTTAAAGTGTAATAAACTGTGGAAATAGCCATATCTACTTCTTAATATAGACTTTTCAACTGTAAATACTGACTATCTTTAGAAGGTCATTTACACATCAACACATAACACCCTAATAAATTGGGAAAAAATACAGCATAGACTAGACAAGTGACTTTATGAGGACCCCTCAGCAAATCTCTCAATGGCTTAGATAAGCTTCAGGTGCACATTTACCAGTCCCAGTACTGATCTTTATCAAGAAAGCGCATTTACCCAGTGAGAGTTAGAAAATTAAGACCAGCGTCAAGAAACATCTCCTTAAGCCTAAATCCCAACAGTATTGGTGAAGGCTGAAGGATTTCCTATTTTCCAGCTTCTTCTCCGGTATTACCTATTCTCTCTGTGTTTGATTTTTCTTGTTCAAATAATCAACAGATTTTCTACACTAAGCCCTCACAATAAGAAGTTTTCTTACTGCTTCTGTAGCTTTATTACTGTACACTGGTCATCAGCAAAAGAATTACTTCTCTCTTTCTGATGACACAGGGTGCTAACTAACATGAGGCAAAATTGTGTGATTACTATTACAACAGGCACAATTTCTACATACAGAGAGAGGAGAGGAAACAGGAAAAATGGAGAGAGGGATCTTCATGATGTTATTACTTGGTTTCATGAATGCTGGTAATTACAACCACAACTACTGAAATTCTCCAAGGAACTGAACAGAACTTGTACAATATTTTTCTCCCTATAAAGCAATGCTTTTTGCACCCCCACTCCTTAATGCTGTCATCCAAATAAGTCTTTCTGATGAAATAAAACGTTCCTCTTCCTTTGCCTCCAGCAAAAGAAAACAGAAAATAAGTGGTATTTGTCCCTATTACGTAAAGTAACGCCTGTGCACTTACTGTACTATCTTCTACCTATCTTTCTGCTTCTACAGTCAAATCTAACACAAAATCTTCTGTAGCTTTTCAAGAGTAATTTTAATGTCAAAAATTGAAGGAATAACTACCTGATAAAGCATATTTTCTCTAGTACCTTCCATTTAACAACTGCTATCCCCCAGCTATGAAAAACATTTAAGCAAACACTGAACATTTTCTTTCCCAGTCTCAGAGAAGTCAAAGAAAAAGCAAAAGATACATCCAAGAAATAACTCTTAACAGTAAACAGCATTCATGATCCTCATCTCTTCCATTTTCCTTTATCACAAAAATATTTACCACACAAGAGCTTAAACCGACTGAAACTTACTTTCCCTGCTTCTGCAATGAAAATCTGTAACAAAGCTTACTTATTGCAGAAAAAAAATGTGTTTTTTCCAATTTTTTTAAATACAAAGATTTAATCACATAATCTATTACAGTTCTTCTGAAAGTGTCACTCACCAGTGACTGCTATAATCTCTGAACATCGAATTAATAATCTGTATACAAGACAGTTTTCCTGTTTGATGAGGCCATGCTTCTCACCTGTCATTCGGAGGATCCCACTGAAAACAACTTCCCAGTTTAATTGGCTTAGCCTGCAAAAAAGATCACTCAACACATCCTTTTTAGGTTTCCTGTTTCACCAGCAAAATTAAAACTAAGTAGATTCATTTTGAAGAAGAAACCTCTCACAAAGATATACAGGCTAAGGAAAATAAGCGACCCACCGGCCCAATATAAGGAATCCATAACAAAGTAAACGATTCCACTGCAAGGTTGGATTAACTGAGTTATTTTTCCCTATTTTTACCAAATATAGAGGTTGATATATCCCACAGATGCATATTCCTAGGGAAAATGTGAAATGTCAAGGCTTTACCACTTCACCAGAGCAGATAATTAAGTAATTAGAACAATTAAACGTTGACAGAGCACCAGCGACCCCCAGGTGAATTACAGCCCTGAATTATGAAAGCATTAGCATGGGAAGAGGGAAGACTTAGGCACATATGTAGCACAAATTAAATGCAGTTGTAGGATTGGTTTTACAATTTATGCACTTATCGTCCAGATGTGCTCTGCAGTCCACAACTTTTGTTGCAAAACTGCTTATTTAGATGCCTGGGGGGAACTCATCTAGGTACCTTTTCTCTCTGAAAAGCCAGTGAATTAGAAAGCAGGGAGTATATAGTCATCCATACTCTCATCCTTTTACACCCTGTGAAAGGGCTAATATAGGATAAGAGCGCCCTCAAAGGTCTGTGTCCATCTGAGTAAAATACGTCCTTCAGACCAGGCACCTGGGAAAGATGATGTGCAAAGGGACCTTCGCAAGAAACATACATAGGATTTCAATGGCTTAAATTATGCTGGACACTTTTAACCTCTGGCACATTGGAGGACTGTCTACACTTCAGCAGCTGCCCTATGACTGTGCTCATGCAGAAACACCCCATTTGCTAAACAAGGAACACGAGCAGTATAGTATATCAGGGCAGGCTTTCTTTAATTAATTTTTGGGGGGTGAAGAGTTGGGTTTACAACATAATGGACAGCCTGCTGTGATGAGCCAGCTCCAGGTAGAGTGAGCTGGCCCCGGGGAACAAATGCACTACGTGGATGGACGGCAGCACAGACACGGCCTCAGAGCACAGCAGAAATATGTAACGCATGTAATTCCCAGCAACTGTCGGCTGTGAAGACCGTGACTACCAGACTTGTTGCAAGCAAGAGCATGTGAACATGTTATAGGCTGCAATCCTTTCTAAGTGGACAGCTGTTTTAAAAATGAAGAAAGAGCAGGGAAAATGTTACGAGAGAGATCTATGGATACTCACCAAAAAGTCAATACAAAAAAAGGTCACATACAGGAGATTTCATACTTGTTTCTCAAAAGTACCTTTCATATTCTTCTGGTCTGAAATTGTTAATAATGCTTCATTCTGTTGCCTGTACAAAATGGGAAGAAAAACCTCAGAGAAAAGAAGACTAAAGACTATTAACTATTTGTTTCTAAAATTAATTAAACCATTTTCATAACAAAAAAAAAATAGTAAGAAGGCAATTTGTCAAATAATTGAAATATGAAATGTGCTGTTTAAAATCTAATTATAATCTCTGACATGACATGTTATAAAATCCATACTTTAAAGTGGGGATTTACTTAAATCTGAATTTTTAGAGTTTTACAGCTTCAAGCAAAACCATACATTGATATGATTTAAGATAAATTGCTTAATTTAAAAAAAAATAAATCTAAATTAGATGATGACACAAAATGGGTAGAAAGTATCAAAGATTATAGGGTAAGGAACAAATCTTTCAGAATGGTTTCTGTAGATTAAGCATGTGGGTGGATAAGTAACTCTCAGCGTTCAGAGTAGAGAACAGGGTAGCGTTGATGTAATGAACAGAAGTAGGTGGATAGTTCCAGTTCGAATCAGAACATCTCCCACTTTGTCAAGGCTGCTGAAAATGATTCATTCTATGCTACATAATTTTACATGCCATGGCCACTCAATAGGTTTTCGTTCCTACTTGTCAAAGTCATGCACATATTCAGAGGAGGGGGCAAGGAAAATGCTCTTTTGATTATGCTTCATTACCATTTGCTTTCATAAAAAAAAACTCAAACAAACAAAAAATATCCACCCACCCCACCACCCAAAATGAAGAAAAAACAACCCCAAACAAAAAACCTCAAAACAAAACAAACAAACACACACCACCAAAATCCACCAAAGAAATGTTGACTTTGGAAACAAGGAAGAATGAGGAAACTTAAGCCTAAGTGAAAAGCATACAAATAGAGAGGAAAATACAAAATTAAAATACTAAATGTACAAGTGGGAAAAATGGACTTAAAGGAAATGTGGAAAAAATCAAAGAAGAAAATTCTGAAAAGCAGGATTGCTAAGAACACTTCCCTTGCATCTATAAATCAGGCCTTAATTAATATCTAGGTTATAGAGCTGCATTAATACTCTAGTGAAGGTTGCTCTAGAGGTTTCCAGCAGAGATCAGCATCTATTCCTCAGGAACAGCGAGAGTAAAAACCAACTGCCCTCATCACTACCCACCCCCCACCCCATCCCCCCAGAATCTATGTAGTTCCTGAAAAGACAAGTTTTCTCACTGTAAAACAGCACCGAATCAATTAATACCATTATTTTGTTTACTAAAGAGCTTGGAAACAGGAGTCTTGTCTTTACTAACAATAACAATGCTGCAACACAGATCATTATTTTAAAAGGAAGTAGAAAATAGATGGAAAGCAAAATTTGGTAATTCATAGCTCTATGAAAGAGAACTTTCTGAACTTGTAATGACCACCGACAGTACTGATATATAGCCCAGTTATGACTGAACCGACCATATTTTGCCTCTCATTAAACCTCTCGTTATACTTAAACACATGCTGAAATTGATTTTCACTGAACAAGGATCCCAAATATATGTTTAATTCTGACCACATGTTCTGCTGAAGGCAGCAGAAGTAAACCCCATATCTCAATTTTACTTAACCTCCTTTACTAGGCAAGTGCTTTTTTAAAATCAGTATCTTCTGCCATTCATATCTTTTGAACGACTCATGAATATGAGAATTTGATTACTAGTTTTCAGATCCACCCGGTATTGCTAACAAAGTTACCTTAAGTTTGATGCATAAGACTAGTGGTGCTTTCTTTTGGAATAATTGCAAAAATTAATTTCAGAAAAGTTTCTTATCCATTAATATTTTGGTGTCTTACAAACTAAGCAGAAAGAACAGAAGACGTGTACTTTTTAATTGGAGCTGAGAAATAAAATTTGCCTAATGGCTGTAGAGAATGCACAGTGATAGTGAGAAATTAAATGGAAACCTAGGGATTTAATCCAGTCCATTTGGCAGACATTGCATAGCATGATGCATTGCGTATGGGCACTAGGTGAATGAACAGGAGCACTCCGGACTTCTGGCCATTTAGTGAGTCACATAAAAATCTGACTCATAATTCATCGGTAAGTTTTTACACACTACAACAATCAAAGAATCAGTACCAAGAACTGGCACCTGAATTTGGATGGGGGAAGTGTGAGGGAGGAGAAACAGGACGTAGGAGAGACACAAGGGAGAAATTAAGATGGTAAATAGAGCATTACATTTCAACTACAAATATGAACACCAACACTGGAAGTTATAAAGAAGAGATTAATTTACCAGCTCAAAATTTAAAAAGATACCATTCCCTGTATTTGCAGCTTTGAGAAAGCTGGAGTGGCTACAAATTAGCAGCAATCACTGCAGTCTTCTAACAGAGAGCAAGTCTTCTGTTCGTTGTAGCAAGAAAGTAATGTCATTACTTCTTGGGATGAAAGTTAGTGATAGTCCCTTGAGTACTTTGCAAAAAAAAAAA
>VWZZ01007737.1:64377-137407 GCA_013399095.1 Psophia crepitans | reverse complement strand
TTTTTTTTTGGGGGTTTTTTTTTTTTTTTTTTTTTTTTTGAAAAGACAAGCAGTCAGCAGGTAAGAATGTTGACCTGGACTGAAATTACCATTCAGAGACATTACAGCTGTGGAGAAAATTATCTGTCAAAGGAATGAGAAAAAGTTGCATTTTGCCATTCAGAATCTGCGTGTTTCAGAAGCAAAAGAAACATTCGAGCCAGACTATTTCACTCTTTGATTCTGTCTGAGGCTTATTGAACTGACAAAATTTTATTCTGAGATGTGTGTTTGCTGGTTGTGTTCTGACCTACATGTTATTTTCCACTTTTTACAGCTCAGATGCTTTTATTTGAAGTATTAAACCCTGAGAAAAGCTCTGACAATAACAACTGTATCCGTTTAAAGCAACTTACTCACTGTTATTTTTTTCTTTCGTTGCAAAAGTACAAATTTTTAAAAATAAATGAAATTAACAGCTTATTGAAACTCTTGACAATAAGAGTACCATGGTTATCAGTAGTGTTATTATGTAAAAAGATTGAGGAGAGGTGGTTAATCTAACATACATACTAATAATGTACATGCTAATAAAAGGGTCAGGCTCTAGATTCAGTGCAGTATTTAAATATACAAGGTAGTTCTAAGTCACCAAAAAGTCTTTAGAAGCTCTGGAGAAATCAGACTGAGTTAAACGAGGCAGGTAGAGCAAGCAATTGGACAAATCGAAGCAAATACATCATGTCTAACAAGGTGACAGTACATAGAAAAACATGTTGCACACAGAATGGTACATACCCCAGCAAATCGTAGGAGCATTTTGTAATACACACACTAAATCATAGAATCATAGCATGGCTAGGGTTTGAAGTGACCACAAGGATCATTTCGTTCCACCCCCCCTGCCATGGGCAGGGACACCCTCCACTAGACCAGGTTGCCCAAGGCGCCATCCAACCTGGCCTTGAACCCTTCCAGGGAGGGGGCAGCCACAGCTTCTCTGGGCAACCTGTTCCAGTGCCTCACCACCCTCACAGGAAAGAATTTCTTCCTAATATCTAATCTAAATCTCCCCACTTTTAGTTTAAACCCATTGCCCCTTGTTCTATCACTCCCTGTCCTTGTAAACAGCCCCTCTTCAGCTTTCCTGTAGGCTCCCTTGAGGTACTGGTAGGTGTCCCTGGAGCCTTCTCTTCTCTGCGCTAAACAAACCCAACTCCCTCAGCCTGTCCGTGTAGGAGAGCTGCTCCAGCCCTCTGACCAGCTTTGTAGCCCTCTTCTGGACTCACTCCAGCAGCTCCATGTCTTTCCTGTACTGGGGGCCTCAGAGCTGGATACAGTACTCCAGGTGGGGTCTCACAAGAGCGGAGTAGAGGGGGAGGTTCTTCTCTGGAAACAAGGTGAGCAGAAGCACACCAGCACACCCGTATTTTCATAATTTGACATGGAAATTCTGCTGTCATCACTATATAACTGTACGTGCATAACATAATATATATGAAATGCCTATACCAGAAAGAAATCTTTGTCAGTTGTAAAATTAAGTCACACCTTGTACATTCCAAGAACCAGACTCACCGAGACCCTTTTGTCTCCTGGCCTTCTGAAGCCAGTAAGATAACTTGATGTTGAGAATGGGATCATACCAAAAATCTCGTATTTGAAAGAACATAGAGAAACCCTTGTTTCCCTGAGTAATGAAGGACCTAGGAAATAACCCCACTTTGCAGTTTTAAAGATGTGTTTCAGCCAACATATGTCTCTGCATCACCCACAACTGTTCTTTGTGGCCTGCCACATTGTGGGTGGGATTTCTGCTCCCAGCTGCCTCAGCAGTTGATCCCCTGTGGTGACATCTCTTTGAAGGGTCCTGTTGGGGACCTGCAGGAGGGGGCTGCCAGGAAGAACCCAATGGGTCAGGGCAATGGTGGTCACAGGGCCAGGACATGGCCAACAAGGAGATCTGGGCAGAGTGGGGTGCGGTGACTGATCTGGCATGTCCCTTACACAGGTCAAAAACCAGGCACTTCATAAAATGCTCTATTTGTTTGTTTATTTAAAACAATGCTTGCCTTGCAGACAATACTTTAGTCATTCAAATATTTACCCAGGAATCATAAAAACTGATTTGCATGTCCTGCCCATCATTCATCTCTTAGAAATCAGTCACCAGGTCAACAATTTAAGATAGGTGAATTCATTTTCCATTTTGAACTGTGCCCCTGGCAGAGAAAAATAATAAATTATCAAAGAATAATAGGCCCAAGAGGAAGAAAGCAGAAGGAGTAACCTAAGCTCATGTTCCCATGGTTGGAACCAACTGGGACAGCAACTTAGGACAGGGAAATCCAGACTCTAGTTCATGCTTACATGAAAATCTCCAGGTTCTTCTCAATGGCCGCAGAACCTAAAATCCATAACTGGATGTGGAAGCAGGACTGGAAGGCAAAATTACCCTCCCTCACCCCCCAACAATGTAAGGGTCCTAATTGCTGGACTACACAGCCCTTCTTACTCTCCTCCACTCTTTCTCTTCTGCAGATTAAGTAAAACACATTACTCAACAGAACTGTTGTATTGCCTGCCTCTGTCTTGATGGAAAGAAGGAAGATCTGCTCCATTCTTTCAAAACAAATGCCAATGTGTATCTGTCTTGGGAAGGCTTTTAGACTCCATACCTGGAAGTAGGTAAGTTTCTGACACCTGGAGAAGAGCCAAGTTTGAGACATACTTTTGTGCTTTGCATTTTCTCCATTGTTTTGCTGTTTTGGGTTGTTTGGGGGTTTTTTGGTTGTTGGTTTTTGGTTTTTTTTTTCCCAGCATCCAGGGTTTTCTACTCGCTTTCCTGAGCCATTCAAATACCATAGTCCTGTTTGTGAGTCTGGGTTCCTGGCTTTAAATTCTGTTCTTCTTTTGCCTTTCAGGAAACAATATGTAAATGCAGGCAATGTCTAACTCACCGGCATTTTAGGTCATTTTAAAAATTCTAATTCCTAGAATAATAAAGAGTAGCTCCTGGTGTCTCCAAGTCTCTTATTCCTCATTTATTTTGTATTCCCATCAGCTTTAGCAAAGTCTTAAGACTATCCTTAGATGAAAGTCACTCACATTTTCTGGCATAATGAAGCACATTAGCCGTCTTCACTAAGCAAAGGATTCATCAGTAGTAAAATGAGAGTAAAAACTAATAGAACTGGACAGCCAATACTATTCATGATAATTTAACCTCTCTGGGGATTCTGATGCTTTTTTTCTAGCAAACAAGGTCAAACTGAATTTACCTAAATATCCGAATGGACTATTCAGTGTATATACAGTATTCACCACGCAATATCTAGCTAAACAGTGAAGCAAAATGACCATCCTATTTTCTTTAAATTTCAATTTGTAAACAGCTGATGCTACCTGACTAAATCCAGCTTTTCAAATATTATAAAATCTGTCCTGCCTGAGAGATATTATCCTGCCAAAACAGTCTCCAGTACCAATAAGTACTGCTATAAACTGATCAGCAGGAGAAACATATTGATGACTGTATTGTTAGAATAAGGCAATTGTCAAGCATTCACTCAGCAAGAGAATATAGAACTAACGATGGGAATCTGCAGCATCCTCTGCTTGCAAAACAGCTGTTCATATATTTGTAAACAATGTTTTCCACTTACCCTTTCTCCCTTCTATTTTAGCTCTAATGTCTTGTTTGCAAGATAGCTAGAGACATCAAGAAAATTGTGTTTTTATTTCCATGATAAACATAACTTAGAGGGGAATAATAAATCTAATTTAATTTAGTTTAGCATACAAATTGAACTATTGTCTATATAGTTCATCATTAGACCTTGATCTACATCCATTCTTTTCTTCATGTGCTTATGAAATTAGCTAGATTTGCAGCTACTAAAACTATCATAGCTCACAGCACCCACAGTGCCATCACAAAGCAAGAGAAGCTTTGCCAGCATTGAGACACATCAGCACTGCAGAAAAAGAGACTCTATTTAGTGGCACTACCATTGCCTCCCTCTGTCACAGATAACATGAGCTGTATCTTCTCTGATGTGCTAAGCAGCCCCCAGAATGCCTGTGAAGCTGAGGCAGTCCAGTTGCCTGTCTGCTGAGACATTCCTGGGGGCTTTCACATGCCAGTGGGATGGTTATTTTCAAACTCTCACTACATGTGCAAAGCAAACTGGCACAGCAAATAGTTCTGACCCATTCTCACAACATCCCTTAAACCCCACAGTTTGTCCTAAAACAGATATTAAAGTTTGTTTGTTTGTTTCTTTTCTTTCAGGTACAAGCAACTCCCAGGTATATAAAAAGAAATTACAACAGTAGGTTACAAATCACTTTCTTTTCCTGAAAAGGATTGACCGAGGGGTAAGACAATGCACTAGAAAATAGAAAAGCACTAATGTTCTTTTTGTTTAAAGGAAAAAAAAAAAATGCGGTTTAGCCTGCTTGATATACCAGCCTCAGAAACTGACTGACAAATTACAATCAAAACATATCATTTATGTTTGGTTGATCCAGTGGATTTCTAAGTGGATTTCTTATTTCTAAGCAGAGCTAATTCAATTATCTGACAGGCGTGAACCTACCCCTACAATTGCATGCATTTGGTGGGTGCTAGATAGAATACTGATGAAAACATAGGAGAGAATAGAGATATTAATACGAAGGAAACTGGAAAAGTTAGAATGTCAGAAACCTACTGAGGAGATAGTCAAATGAAATATCACTGGGAAATGAAAGTCAACACAAAATTATTTGTATAGTGAAAGTAGAAGAAATGCTGGGAAAAAAATTAGCATTGACAGTAATTTATACACATCTAGAACTCGATATAATGAGGAAGCTAGAAGGAAATGCAGGTGTAGACTGTTTTCTAAAAGACATTTCACATCAGAATCACGGGGAAGAAAAGCCTTTTAATAGCTAGCAATAAATACTGCCCAAGAAGATGACACAATGAAGCCAGTTAGGAAAAGAGTAACACACTATTACTGGTAGAAGAAGGTCTCCTGCTGTTAACCTGTTACTTTTCCTTCCTTCACCAAGCAAACCTGCTGACATCCTGTTGAACTTACGCTCAACATGACTTCTTTTTTCCGGGTTAACGTAAGGAAAAACTTTTTCACCGTGAGGGTGACAGAGCACTGGAACAGGCTGCCCAGAGAGGTTGTGGAGTCTCCTTCTCTGGAAACATTCAAAACCCGACTGGACGTGTTCCTGAGTGATGTGCTCTAGGTGGCCCTGCCTTGGCAGGGGAGGTTGGACTAGATGATCTTTCGAGGTCCCTTCCAACCCTTGTGATTCTGTGATTCTGATTCTGTGATTCTTGAAACAGGGTTCTAGCCTGGTTAGGAAAAGCTTCTGTTTTCATACCTCATCAGGGATGCACCAGCTAGGGAGACACAGATTGGCCAGTTAATATTTCAGCTATCAGCAAAGTCCTTAGATATTCATTACCATGCATAATGTAAAGACTCTGAACTAGAGGCAAACAAAAAGAAGGGACAAAAAAGATCCAAACCAACAGAGAACATTAAGATAAGTGCCTGTTTTTAAGGTGTAATGATCAAGAAGAAAATCACTTGCTTCTAATTACAGCAATATAAGTTAGAGAATCAAATTAATTTCCTAGATCACAGGTAATTAAAAGTAGTTTGATTAGAGAAGAAAATGGATACAATATGTGCTTTATAGTAGCACAGTAGAAATTTCAGAACTGTTCTTAGTATGCTCCCTGAGGAAAACAATCCAATTGGAAAATTCAATCTTGGCAAGATCTAGGTGTAGTCCAAACAGCTTTTGAGTTTCTAAATGGTATGGTTCACAATTATACAAACCCTGCTTTAACGATATCCTTCCTCTGATGTTTTGCAGTATAAAGGCAGACATTTCTGGTTATCTTTAGAGGCGATACAAGTACTGTGCACCATAAAAATGTACAACAGACATTTTCTTTAACTAGATCCTTCTCTATTTAATGTGTAGATGATACTAAGAATGGTTCTGTGACCTTCTGATTTTTGAGGAAAATAAAGGACTCTACTTTTAAGGCTTTTATTTTGGAAAATTATGTTTTTTGCAATTTCTGTGAGGATGTTTGTGTACCACTGAGAAAAAACATCCTAACGACAAAGAGGAGAAACACAAGCAGCAGTGTATATTCCCATCAACTCCTGCTAGTCATGACAGCTTTTGCTATGATGAAAAATGTAATAGGATACATAGGTAATACTGGATTTCTTGTTTTGATTTTACATTCTTTACTTGTTCAGTCAAGCGCACTGAAGTCAAGCATGAAATGACTGACCTGGAGAGTTCAAATTTATCTGGTTCTTTCAAAGTCCTGATTTCTCTCCAATATTGGCAAGAAAAAGGGGGAGCAGAGAAGGAAAATAAGACAATGTTATTTCTTTGCCAAAAGCCAGTCTCTAGGTCAGCGAATTCTTTAAAAGGCAGTATTGCTATATTTCATATAGGATGTAATAAGAAAAGTAATTTCTATGGGAACTTTCAGGGATTCAGGTTGAGTGTTGTAATTCTCGTTGATGTGAGAGGAAGTCATGACCGTAAAGCCCAATAATGTCCATTGGAAAAGAGGAAAGGAAAACATAAACCAGAGATGAATGATAATGAAACAAAATAGCCACTGTGGATTCCAACTCTAAAAAGCCCAAAATACTTACTGCTGCTTCTGTGACCCAAGGGATATGCAAACTGCAACCCCTATCACATCCCTGTTGCCAAAGCTCTAATCCACGGAAGAGAGTAAGAGAGGGGTTTTTTATGAGGAGGAGGGTGTGAAGCAAGCCTGGACCCTCCTATGCAAAAGACAAGGTTAAAGAGGTGGATGTTCTTTCCTGAATCAGCCCAGACTAAGACCACAAAATAACTTCACACAAATTATTCTCTTCTACTTTATCACTGCAGAGGAGGCTGAGTATGGAAAGGAGTGAAAGCTTTAAGTCAGCTCTGTGCTACATTTGGTAGGCCTTTTCAGGACTCAGTATGCTATAAAACAATGCTTCCCAGACAGCTTTCCATGACACGATTTCCCCCATTACCTGACACCTTCACCTCCCTGAATCATGTGCTGCTATCACTTTTCTCGTGACATTTCAGGCACCCATTGGACCTACTGCCCATTGCCAAGTTGATTCCATTAACTAAAGCAGTAGAAAACTCATTTGCCCAGAGGAAAAGGAAACCATATCCTACTGGGACAGCAAACTGAACTGGTTCAGAGAAGAGCTGTCAATGAGTTGTAACCGAGGAGGGAGTGTGATTGCCCCTTTTGGCAGCAAAGAGCCATTAGCTTAGCTCAGCTAACAGTTAACTCACCAGCAATACCCTTGCAGAGAATGTGTTTTCTAAGGGCCTTTTCACTCATCTTAAAGGACCTTTACATAGAGAAATAAAGAAAAAGCAGAAGCAGAAGCTCTACTCAAAACAGAGTTACAAAAGCAATCGTTGCTGCCGCCCCCAAATAGGTGAGAGCTTGCAACTCAAGATCTTGTCCTTTGTAAAACAGCCAAAGGCACTGCCTACTACTTTGCCTTTAGTTTGGAACACCACAGTAGGAACTTGGTGGAGCACAACTACTGAAATAGGGACTAAAAATACCCTATACCCTTAAGGTCTCTCTTTATAATGAACAGGGGCATCTATGTCTAGTTATTTACATTTAGTAAGGTCTGCAGTTCCCAGAGTGAGACAGGTGTTTCTTATGTATTAAGCTCCAGACACTTGCAAGTAAAATTACTCTAAATAGTTCAGGTTCAAAACAAGAGAAATTATACTTTATTAAAACAACAACAAAAAAAAAAAATCATTAAAAAAACCCTAATTGTTCCTCAAAGCTCTCATTCAAGATAAACACACTCGACAAATAAATTATTGTTTATGGAGCTAATTCCAAAGGGCTATTCCACAGTCTAATACTGCAGGTAATTTCCTCACACATTGGGAATAACAACCAAGTAGAAAATAGAGATCAGAGTTTAAAATAAAACTCATTTTAGGACTAAAAAATAATGAACCAAATGTAAAAGATATACAATAATTTGTGTAATATAGATTGCAACAGTGTGATTGAAAAAATAAGTGACGAAAAATTGAAAATTTTAAAATGTTAACATGTAGCAGTACAAACACCATTAAAATTTAGAAGCTCTTTAAGATCTTTCTTTTAGTTCAAGTTAAGTAGTCTTTCTAAAAAAAATTACCTGCCCCCCCCCGCCCCCCACCTTTGTTTTTTAGAACCAAGACACGGAAATCCTAAAATTCCTTTTATAAGATCACATTAATAAAAATGTTTAAAATACTGATATTTAGTGTCATTACAATGTAAGTGTCGTGTAACCAAGAAAAGATTTTTCCTAAGAACTCTGCAAGGAATCTGGAGCTATAAGAATATAAATGTTATAATCTAAATTAATTCATAGATCAGAGAAATACTAATAAGCAAATATTATCAAAAAGTACACAAGAGCACAATGTGAACACTTGCTGAACAAAAAAGATTAAGAAACACATAGATGTAGAGTTTGAAGACAAAAAACTTCATTCCAAGTAACTCACACGAATGAGTCAAAGCGCTGCCCCTAACACATCTATATTTTCACATAAACCAGTGGGGCAGTATTTCATTCTGTGTCCATAGCAAAGCACACAGCAATTAGCTGAATGCAGCACCAGTCACACTCGCTGCCATTTTCTTGCATGCTTCTATTTCATGAAACTGCTTGCTTTCACTCCTGTTCATACCAGCACTTAACCATGTACACAGTTTATCAAATGCTGGAACATTCTCTTGAACTGAAAGCTGGAAGCACTTTCCTGTCATTCTGTTAAAAACATTACAGAGAATTAAGCTGGATTTCAGCACAAAATATACAACCATAAACATTTCATATATTTAAAAACTAGACACATCTCATTGAAGTAACACTTACGGATGTAAAAACCCGTGCACGCATGCGGCCAACTGGAGAACTCACAAACTCAAACCACCAGACAAAGGAGTAGAATCACCTAAGAAAGCTGCCATAAGAATTATCCTGCCATTGCTCCTCCTAAAAGCTGTGCTCCAAACGGCCTGTGACAGCTGCAGGGAGGTAATCAAATTATTCAGTCCAAAGTAAGTTGTTCCTGCTACAGTGAGAAACTCTTTGTATGAGAAAGGTGTATATGGGAATGGGACATAAAATGCAGAATGGCCTTGGAAAGTACAAGGAAAGTTACACATTACCATGAGGAAAATGGCCCAGATGGCAGGGACTTTAGATCCTGCATTATTCAAATATAGCTCCCCACTATTCCTCCTCACGCAGCACTATCGGTG
This sequence comes from Psophia crepitans, assembly GCA_013399095.1. Classification (NCBI taxonomy): domain Eukaryota; kingdom Metazoa; phylum Chordata; class Aves; order Gruiformes; family Psophiidae; genus Psophia; species Psophia crepitans. The sequence continues at coordinate 128,073 of VWZZ01007737.1, read as the reverse complement.
CCAAGGTCAGATCAAGTCATGGATGAAATTCTTCCATCTGAAGGACAAGATGAAAGTTTTACCAGTGAATACAGAAAAACACATGCTGGAGCACTTCAGGCCTTGGGAGGTTTCCTGTGGTTGAACCCCTCTCAAAATCTGGAGTTAAGATGTGCTCCTGGATTCCTCTCCCACACTAATCTAACACATCCCCCAGCTATGCTCTCTCCTATATTCGACTGGCTGAAAAATCCATCCTGTACTAAATTATCAGTTGGTGCTTTTCCTGCTCCACTTTGTAAATGAATCAATATCACAAATTGTTGGAGGCTTTTCTCTACAGGACTTTATCCTACAGTTGCACAGAGGTATGGAGAGAGCAATGAAAGGTGTTGCAGGTAAAGGTGGCAATCTTAAGGTGAGACAGTGCAGGGAAGGACTGCATTCCATCCTTGCATTTCTGACAGAGCAAATAGGGAAGTCATTTACTCTGGGGTTTTCCCACTTGATCAGAAACAACACATTATTTTATGGATGTCCAGCTTGAGGCATTAAGATGTGATTAACTGCTTAATACCCCAAAGTATGAACTGAATAAAATTAGGGTAAGCAATTAAAAATGGGATACATCTGATCTGAGCTTCAGGTGCTTCTTGTTAAGCACAAATGTTGTCAGAAATGTTTGTGTGCATAAGCCCAGATAAGAGCCTTGGTTGGCATGCCAGCTTCACTGCTTTAAGAGCTGTGAAGTTTCTAAGACACAGGGTCTTAACAACCCCTAATTAACAGAGGAAATCCATCCCACTGCCCCAACTACTCATATGAAGGGGGGTAAGAAAAAGTGGTTTAGGGGGCTGATCCTTATTGTTAGTGAATTCTTAGCGGTTGCTTTTCAGATCCACTCTTGTTTCACACTCTGCCTCTGGGCAATAGCAGACTCTGTTACCAGCCCTACACAATTACTGCCTTCCCCCCCAGTCCCCAGCACTTCAAAGCTGCATATTGGAACAAAAGACTAGCGTAGAAAGATACATATATTTTTTACATGACACCAATGCTTTTAAACATTCACAACAGTACTCCTGAAGTCAAATTTCAGCTGCAGATTACATATTCATGATCATAAATATATTCATTGTGGGTTTAGCTGTAGCATGTTTCTCAAAGTTTTAAAATATTTTGTTACACGCACTTACGCTATACTATGGATAATTTACATCATTTGCCTTTTTGCCAATTTATGAGAGGGGTCACTGTGAAAAAAAGCTCATTGAGCAGACCACTGTTCCTGACCCTTTTATATAAGACCACTTTTATCCTTCTACATAGCTTCTAATTTAAGATCAGAAGCAATAAAATAGATATGCAGCTGCCATAGTCCAGATAAGGCAGTGTTTTCCTGACCCTCAAAGTCAGTTTGCTTGATAGGTTGATGTTTCAATCAAAAAGATTTTTTTCTCCTTGCTGGCTTCATAAGATATTTTCTACAGAACTGAACAAACCACACGTCTTTATCCTTCTGGACTTTTCTTACTCAATCTCCAAAATTCTGATCTAAGGTTTTGTTCAAACACTGAAGGTGTTACAGATACAATGGCACATGCTGCTGAATTACATTTCATGAATGTTTTACTGGTTGATCTTCACACCCACCTCTCTTTTGGCTCCATATGCCACATCATTAGTCAGACTATGTTAAGTAATTGCAGATATGGAGACAACCGGCTTTCTACTAAGATAGGAAAGTCCTGTGATTATCGTGTATGAATGTGATCAGGAAATGTGCTTCAACAGGCAACAATGCTATAGATTTTCAGTCAATTACAGCCTAAGCTCTTGAAAAATAAGCTCAGAAAGCTGCTTAAAGATAGATACTTGCTTTAGCATTTTCCTCCATGAGGCTTCATATCAGTTCCCCTCATCTGTTAAATGGAAGTGACATTTCTTTACAGAGAGTTACAAGATTTTTTTAAGGCTAGTTCTTGTTCATATGGTCATTTGATGTTTTTTTAGCAAAGCTGAGGGTATACGGGTTATTTCCATGCCCATTACGACTGCTGCACCCTACTTGCTTTCAGATTATTATTATGTGGATAACTGGAGTCTAACAAATGTGGTTTCATAATTTCTTCAGAAATCAAAGCATATGGTCTCCATTTTCAAGAAGGAACATAATTCTTCAGACTATTAGGCCAAAGCCTTTTGAAAAGCTATGAGTAGGTGCTCTTTTAAGGCTCACTTGTCCCTTTCATCCTACCTCAGAGTGTCCTCTAAAGTTCTTAAGATCCTAGTATTCTATTAGACTCTGCAGGAGAATTTTAGCACTGAAATGCTTGGCTGTGACATGCTCTTACAACAGATATGAATCTAGACTGCATTTGGACTAACATCCTTGCCACATCTACAAACACAAGTTCACGTATACGGATACATAGAGTTTATACACATGTCAAAGCTATGTGGGTGCAGAATACACATACGCAGATTATGTTATTGTCCCAAATTGTATCAGTGGGTGAGAAGCAAGGAGGTAGCTGCATTTCAGATTTTGACATCAGCTAGAGTTCTGAGGAAAATCTGTGACAGTGCAGGTGATTCTAAGTTCATTCCTTTCCAGCTTACATACTAATTGTTACCTATGAAGATCTTCAACTACTAAAACATGACCAAGTAACACATCACAGGTTTAATCTTACATTTCAAAAGTCCCAGTGACAATATTTAAAGATAAGCATTCAAAATGTACTTCCCAAAACTTTTCTCTCTTTATATAGGGGGGCATTATAAACAAACACAGTTTCTGTAGCAGATTAATTTCTGAACTATCCATGTATACCTCTTCTGTTTGTTATGGTGTCCATTAATCCAAGGCAAAGGAACATCAGGGAAGAAGGACCTGGGCCATTAAGATCAGTCCTCCAAAATCACATGCGTGGAACTGATTCTTAGTACCAAGAGGCTATGGAGAATCTGTTTCCCACAACACTTTTCACCACCCAAAAAACAAACATGAAATTTATAATAGATCACAAATAGACATTTGCTACGGGAATATGCCAGGAAAGATCACAGGCACTGTTGTGTTTTCCACCTCCACAGTAAAACAAGCAAAATTATGGTCCAAATCTGAACCAAGGAAAACTCTACTAACCCATACTGAGAGTAATCATGTCTTACAACAGGACTGGCTTTGCTAAAGAAAGGCATCACTCACACACAGTACTTGCTGCATAAGTTTGTATACTACAGTGCCCATGTTAAGCTGCTACAAAGGAGGAGGCTGGATGGTCTTCCTTCCCATTCTATTTCTCCTTTACTGTTGAAAGACCACATCCCTTAGATGCTGGACAGTTTTCTTTCAATATTTGGTTGAACTTACCGCTTATTATGCTACTACTCTTAAGAAACCCACCTGCAATTTTGCACTCTCACTGTTCTCCCCACATGTTTGTATGGAAAAGAGTAAAAAAAGGTAAATCATTTTGCAGGCCCTGATGTACAGTCATCTCTGTGGTTGAACAATGACTGTTTAGACAACATACTGCACATCTCTACATGTGAATTTAGTCTAAGCTAAAGAAAATCACTAAAACAAACTGCAATTGCAGAGAACCTGTTATGTATGATGTCATTATCCATAAATAATGCCCTGAGAAGGTAAAAACATCAGTTTTATATCATCTAAGGGTCTATATAGCATAACTTTACAGTGATGTTTCAAAACTTGCCATTGTCTGCTCTACTTCAACTAGAAAAGTCCACTTTGCTCAAACTTTGTTTTTTGATTTGCGAACTTTCCAATTTTCTGTACTGTGGAAATATGGATCAGTCTGGACATTTATAAGGAAGGAGAGATATACATGCATCATAAAATTAGTTCATATCTGACAGCCGGACACAGATATTATAGCTTATATTAAAAAAATAGTATATCATGGAAAATGGTGTGTCACCATTGATATATAACAGCCAAATGATTAAACACTTGAATTCAAGCAGCAAGTGAATTCTGGCTTGCCATAGGTTCTAGATAACACAGCTGCTTCACCTCTGTCTCTTAACTTCATTTTTTTATATTTCATACTAGCAAAGACGCAAAATTATTCAGTTTTGTTTTTCCACTGATACTATTGGCCTATTCCATATCTTAAATTCTGTAGATTTAGAGTCAGCAATATGTACAATCACTAGAAGGAGAGCTGGATTTTATCATGACATTATATGAGACACAAAGTGATGTGTCATAAGTGATAAAAGAGAAACATCACAAATACGATGTACAGAAAGGATTATTCTCCCTTGCAGATACAGAGCTCCTGAATCTCTGATTAGTGATGAGGGATTAAAGTACACTATCTTCCAAAAAATGCCAGCTTAAGTAATGGTACCACTGTGCAATAAGGAAAATATACTGCCTGAAAGAGTAATAGTTTCTCCATTTAACTGATTGGCTCTACACCACTTCAACTAAAATAATAAATATTGGAGTATTAGGTAAACCACATCAGTCTGATAAAAATGTATTAAAATATGTATATACTAAGAAATGGAGAACATCTTATTTATCTTCAGTTGTTGCAGAATCGGTTTCTACCAAACAAAGAATACATACATTAAATGAATTTTAGGGTGGTAGGAAGACTTGATATTGAAAGGGAAAGAAAACGCCTTACTAAAAATTTACCTTGTTTTATTCTAATTTATCAGTTGTGGTTTAACCCCAGCCGGTAACTAAGCACCACACAGCCTCTCACTAGCTCCCCGGCACTGTCTCGGTGGAATTGGGGAGAGAATTGAAAAGGTAAAAGTAGGAAAACTCATGGTTTGAGATAAGAACAGCTTAATAATTGAAATGTAGTAGTAGTAATAAAATAATAATAGTAATAGTAATAGTAGTAATAGTAGTAGTAGTAGTAGTAGTAGTAGTAGTAGTAGTAGTAATAATAATAATAATAATAATAATAATAATAATAATAATAATAATAATAATAATAATAATAATAATAGAAAGAAATAAAACTCAAGAAAAACAAGTGATGAAAATTAAAGATAATTGCTCACCACCTGCCAATTAATGCCCAACCGGTCCCCAAGCAGTGATTTTCACAAAACGAGCCAGCTCAGATCCCCCCAGGTTACATGCAGAGCATGATGTCGTATGGTATGGAATACCCCTTTGGCCAGTCTGGGTCAGCTGTCTTGGCTCTGCCCCCTCCCAGCACCTTGTGCACCTCCAGCCTTCTTGCTGGTATGGCACAAGAAGCTGAAAAGTCCTTGGTGTAAGCACTACTTAGCAACAACTAAAACATCAGTGTGTTATCAACATTATTCTCGCAGTAAATCCAAAACACAGCACTACACCCGTTACTAGGAAGTAAATAACATGATCCCAGACAAAATCAGTATAAATATAGCCATCTGGCTAAAGTGATCTATATAGAATATAGAATATTCCAATAATACTTACTTGTAATACTAGTGCAATGAAATCAGATCTATGGTGAATAAAAGTTGACCAAAATCATTCAAATAACAATTAGAGTTATGAATGCTGCACTGAAGTCAAAAAAAAAAAAAAAGCCAAACCAAAAAAACCCACACACAACAAAAAACACAAAACCAAAGCAAACAAACCCAAACAAGCAAACAAAAACCTAACCATACTGTTTGCTGTCCATATCTTGGATATGTTTTATTTTCCAGGATAAAAGGCAACACTGTGGCAGAGCTCACTTGAGATACTGACCCCAGAAAGCAGCCAGCCACCCAAGCCAACGGCAGTGGGTGAGCGCTACCAATGCTGACTTTTTTCTTTAGCTGCAATTCAAAGTAACAAAATGTTCCGCAAATGCTGCTCTGATAAAATAGTTAGGCAAGGAAAACAAAAATTGTCTCAAAAGTCAGTCTTTCTTGCTTTCTCACATGTTCTAGAAACTTCCGGTAAAACTGGATTTTGAGACCACAATCTACTTACTCATACAGAGGAATATCAAGCCAGAACATGTTACTGTCCTTTAGTATTGTATTTCAAGAATACTTTGCAATATGCTGATGACACTTACTGATTTTTTTTCTGTCCTGCAAAATACATCCTCTTTTTCATGCAGTTGGTTAGTTACACATTTGTAGGGAAGATAAATGAAGAAGGAATAAAGCGCACCAAGTAAACCAGCCAAATACCACATTCCTAAATTCGATCAACGTACACTCCAGCATTACCCAGTAAACCTCCCTGATCTAAGAATAAAGTTTTGCTATCTGCTGTTGCACGTTTAAATTTATTTTTAAATTGCTAATTTAGAGAGATCAGTTTGAAGACACTGAAATATTTATATGGTCTAAGCCTGTTCCAAACCACATGATTGAGCTCCCTTCACTGGAGAGAACAGACCCTCTGCACCCATCATACACTCAGATGCTCTCTTTTCTTATCATCTCCTTTGCTCTTGTCATGTTTTGCCTCTTCTGTTCAGATTGTTCTTATGTTCTCCCTAACCACTAGGATATTGAAACATTCCCTGGTCATAAACAACTTTGTAAGCAGAGCAACCCACTTGTAGGGCAGAGTCTAGAAATCAGATGAGCCAGAAATGCTCTTGGAAGTTGTATAAGAGTCTTCAGTTAACAAAAGAATAGGTATTATTTATTAACAGAAGCTTGTGGCCAGCAGGGCGAGGGAGGTGATTCTGCCCCTCTACTCCGCTCTTGTGAGACCCCACCTGGAGTACTGTGTCCAGTTCTGGGGTCCCCAGTACAAGAGGGACATGGAGCTGCTGGAGCAAGTCCAGAGGAGGACCACAAAGCTGATCAGAGGGATGGAGCACCTCTCCTACAAGGACAGGCTGAGGGACCTGGGCTTGTACAGCCTGGAGAAGAGAAGGCTCTGGGGAGACCTAATCACGGCCTTCCAGTACCTGAAGGGGCCTACAGGAAAGCTGGAGAGGGGCTGTTTACAAGGACAGGGAGTGATAGGACAAGGAGGAATGGGTTTAAACTGAAAGAGGGGAGATTTAGATTAGATATAGGGAAGAAATTCTTTCCTGTGAGGGTGGTGAGGCACTGGAACAGGTTGCCCAGAGAAGCTGTGGCTGCCCCCTCCCTGGCAGTGTTCAAGGCCAGGCTGGATGGGGCTTTGGGCACCCTGGTCTAGTGGAGGGTGTTCCTGCCCATGGCAGGGGGTTGGAACTAGATGATCCTGCATTAAGAGCTGGATTTGACCTTCAGTGCTGAAAACCTTCTGTATTCAGATCTTCCACACAAATCAAAATGTAGTTTGAAGAGATACACACGGTTTGAAGAAGACTTCAGACTGCCTTATTTATAAAATAGCCCACTTCAGAAAAGCCAGGTGTAATTCCTCGGTCACATGAGTTTTTCACAAACAGGATGCAGCTCCGATGCTGCTAAACAGTAATGTTGCAATTCATCAATTAAAAGGAGTTGGTGTCATCAACCTGAGTGTTATTTTGAGATGCATGAGCAGCCGCTCTGCTAGTTGATAACAGAAGCTGACGTTTTTGCCACCATATTGACTTTCCAGTTCCAGCTTTCAGCCTTAAGTGAATATTGAGTCATTTCTCAGGAACTGCAAGAAACAGCTAAGCAGATGCGCTCAGTCAGCCTTGTCAGCTTTTCCCCTGTGCAAATCCAAACGTATCAAAGTTTGATTAGCACTGTAGAGAAAAAAGACCATCTGCTAACAAACCAAATGCATGCCCCAACGCAAAAAAAGGAGCAAGGAGCTGTTAGATACCTGAACTGCTGAAATATAAAGGGAGCAGGAGGCTGTTGTTTCTCTCAAATAAATGTGTGTCCAAAATAATATGGTAAACTGTGAAAACAACACAGGAAAGATGAAATCACACAATCAGAACAGTTTTTTCCTACGGTTCATTTTTGCTGTATGTAAAAATACAGCAAGTACTGCTGTTGCATCCAGTTTTCAAATCAGATTAAGGAAATCCATTATTCACTGGATAAAATGATCATGATTATTTTTTGTAGTTAATCCTAAACAATTTAGATTAAATTCCTAAGCCTGTGTCTGCTTAAATTCCTGTGGAAAGACTTTTGGAACACACTTTATAACCATCTGCTTAAGTGGTCACATTCAGTAGAATTCTTCAATGAAATATAAAAATTTTTTCCACAACTCTTGATGCTTTTGAAATGTTGGTTTGGGGTGGACAGGAAAAAGAAAAAAGAGGTTCTCACATCAGTTTTGTTTCTGTTTATCCAACAGCTATTGCCCCAAAAAGATTGTTAGCAAAACACAGAAGTTGGAGTGATATTTCATTCATGCCTGCAATATCTATTACTTCATGAAATAAACGACCCTGAGAAATGTCAGTTTATACGTTTTAAAACAAGTTTTAATTTAGGCCTGTTGTCACAGTACAGAGCAATATCATAATTAATGATGTGAAACTGGTAGCTAAGATGTCATTACACACGGGAATGTCACAGTGAATCAAGTTAAACTAGCTACTAAAAAAATTCAGCACTGGAATATTAGTTTTTATATGCACGGTATATCAAATAAATCTTTGACAAGCTACAAAAAAGGGTATGGATTAAATATGATATGGGAAGAGCAGATTTGCTACAAAGCTGGCCCAGAATCTCAAAATGCCAGCAAATCAAGGCCTGTGGGTAAGTCAGGCTATTTATTTGCCAAGCTGACCTACTTCTATTACACTTATCATTCTTCTCAATACCATTCACAAGAGTCCTTCTGTCAGAGCAAAAGACAATGTTAATTCATCAGAGCTCTGATGTCGCTTGTAAGAAGGCTGCATACCTCCTGAAGACGTGTTTACAAGCAGTTCTAGGAAGTGTTCTGAGCTGCTCAAAACACCTTTATCGTGTTACCAGCTGGCTTTTTCTAAATCAAATTAGCATTTACACCAGATTAAAAAACACATTCAGTTGTTATTTTTCATTACATAAACACACTTCTTAGCAGCATGTTACCTCTCATCTAAATATTCATGAACAATACAAAGTTTTAAGAGAGCATAACATAATTGAAATCATGTAATAGACTGGAAGCATGGTATCTGCTGGAACTGGTTAAGAGCCACATAGTCCATGCCCCTTGTGGCCCTGTCCCTGGGCTTCCTGTGCATAGGTAGGAGGTGTTTGGGTATGCCTAGCCAACAAAATTCCCAGCCCTAGGGGCAGTGGTAAAATTTACACTGGGAATAAAACCTGTCGTTTCTCTAAAAACAATTTGTGGCTTACCATTATTCTATCGTATTGAGTATATCTTCACTCTAACAGTACACATTATTCATTGACTGACTGGAACAGAACAAAGTCATTTAAAAACAAACAACTACAAAACCTCCAAGTTTTACTTATTGTATATGCATTAGCTTATGGCAGGAGACAATTACCTGTCTGCTACTAGCATGTTCTGATGCATAGCCCTTTTCATTTCAACAAATGAGGACATGTAAGAGCTATTTGCTGCTCTAGTACACGTCGGTGTTTTTCTGTCCCATTTTGTAGATGGATTTTTTCCTTTAATAATCCTCCTTTATTATTCTTCTCTTGTTTAAACTTGATTTGTAATTTTGAATCTAATTTTTTCCCCTTAACTAAGGACTATACTCTGGATGGTTTCACTAGCCACTCACACATTATAGAGTTTTGTACCATCAGACACTGCAGCTACTGGAAGGTCTGATAGCAACCTGGGGGTATACCCAGGCACATTTTGAACTGGTTTGTTCAGGCAATAACTTCAGTGAGGATTCAGTCCCACGGGCTTTCTCCTGCCTCTCCTCTCATATATCCAAAGATTTCCATAGGCTTGTATTTAGAAGCCCACACTGCTACTGCTGCAACCATCAGTCCCTTTAACCAGAAAAAGCTACACATACGACAGTCACTTGTCCATTGCAGTATAGATTCACCCTTAGTATTATAAACATTTAAACAGGAGGTTTTAGGAGCACTTTTATGGGGAGTGCTTTCTCTGCGTCTCTTCATAGCTAGGCATTTCACTTTCCTCTCATGTAACCCTGGCTATCTGCAATGAGCTCTTTTGTGCGTGCACTCAGCCAGGCACATCTGTAAGGAACAAATCTATAACTCTCACTAGAGGACTTCTGGATCACGGAAAACCCGAGAAAGAGTCCATCAGCTCCACATCAGCCTTTCCTACCTCGATACACAGTTCAACTCCAGAGTTAGCAATGTGATCATGGTTTTGTGTGGAATATTGTACAAAAAGTCAAGTTAATAAAATGTACAACACTACCGAACGCTGGTATGCAAGTAACTCTACAAATAGATGCCTTTTTTTTTTGTTCAAGAAAGTATGTTTTCAGCATTAACTGCATCTTGTTGTACCCATTGGTCCCATTGTGTTATTGACATAAGGGCTTCAACCTAGGCACTACTCGTGTCCTGTGGACTACTAGAGGGGAGGAGAAAGGAGAATTTCCTATGGTTTTCCTTCTAGTCAGCTGTTAATGTTTTCATAAGCCTTTACAGACATTAGACAAATATGAGGTAAGAATGGTTGTGTACATCCTTTGTAGAAGCATTTTGTGCTGCGCATGCTGTCTCAGGCCCCCAGTTACCTAACTTGCACCCACTCGTACTCCAAGGGTGTTTTCTCTTGTTGTTTCCTTCTGTAAGAATCAGCAGTTAAAATCACCATGGGTCTGATTTTAGTCTACTAGCACCAAAGCAGGGATGTAAAGACAGGCAAGAGAATGGGATATAGCAACACATCACCACTTGTGTTGTCTGTAGCGAAGACTTGGTGGACTAGTGTTGCTTTGCTCTTAACCACTATGAATACATGAAATGCACACTTGTAGAAAAAATGCATACCCAAAGCGTAAAGCATACCCCCTGAGTTCACAGATAGGATGCCAGCTTTGATGGCACTGATGTTCCCTTTCATACTGCACAGTCCTTATTCCTTAAGGATAGAAGGACAGGATGAAGCTACTTCTTCATTCTTACTTCCCTTCTCTGTAACATTTTAGTGGGTGTGGGAAGGATTGGGAACGGGTGGTGAGAGGAATGTGCCTTGATTTGCACTATAATAGTTTTCATTACTTAAGGCAGCACTGGGCAAATACTGGCCAGGGAAACTTTTAGGTTCATTATTAATTCTGTACCTAAAATCGCTCACTATGGGGCAGGAAAATGCAGTTTGAACTCTCTTTATTACATGACTGAAGGCAGAAAAGAAAGAACCTTATTGCTCGCTGCAATAAAGACAGCACAGAGTCTCACAAATTCAGCAAAGTTTCTAGGGCACGCCAGGGATAACGGATCATAAAAGTGTGCTATGTATTATGCAGTATGCCTTTTCCTCAAGTACCTCCCTAGCAAAGGGTAAACTGAGGGTCATTTGGTTCAAGTGAGTAGACGAAATTGAGGCAGGTCACCTTGCCTGTCTGAAGGTGTTTATGGTAAAACACTGGCAGCAGAATTTTGAGGCTAGAAGAGGAAAAGGAAGTGAAAAAATTCTCTTTGAAATTCAATGTTATTGAATTCAAATACCCAAGAGAACATGGTCAGTGTATAGAAGTCAGCTTTCTGCCAACCCCTGCAAACTGGAAAAGGCTGAGAGATCAAATAATTCTCTTTGTATGCTGAGACACAGAAGCTTAATGATTCTATTCTATTCTATTCTATTTTATTCTATGAGGGAATATTTAATAGTTACAATTAAGGACTAAAAAAACATTGTATCGAAATCTCAACTATTTCAAAGTGCAGCTGCTGGTCAAGAAAAAAAGGCAAATTTGAATAACACTCAAAAAAAAAAAAAAAAGAAAGGCAACAAAAAAACGTGCCACCCAAAAATACCCCAAACAAGCAAATCATGCCAGGAGATAAAGTGAGCACTCACTGAAGCATGTGACAGGCATATTATTACTGTTCGTAAATAGTTCTGTAGCCCCAGCGCCACGGTAGGCAGTTTACAGACAGAGTGAACAACAAGATCTTTGCTGTGAAGAGCCTCCAGTCTCAGCTGACAGTTCTACAAACAGGGACAAGGAGGTGGAATAACAAGGAGGTGTGAGGATACACTTTTTCATTAAGTACCATTCCAGGGAACAGGAGAAGCCCACATACCAGTTCACTGCTGCTGAAGGAAAAAGTCCTTCTCTATCCCATCTGCATAGTTTTTGCCTCCCATCCTTATAGCCAAACACATCTCCTGCATCAAATTCTCCTCTCCTTCCCAGAATCACAGAATGCTTGGAAGAGACCTCTGGAGGTCCAGCACCTAAACATCCCTCCCCTCCTTCCTCCAAGCTAGTCTGACTTACTAGAATGTCTAAAAACTACTAAAATCTGAACTGTTTGTTACTGTCTTACTGAGTTAGATCAGGTCCCAAAAGGGTCCACTGAGGTCAGGTCTCATGTAAAGGGTGTGACACCACAACTGTGAGAGAAGAAATGGAGCAAGACTCCTCCTTCAGAAGGCAGCAAGCCATTATTTGAGTTCAACTGCACACACACAGTCATCCCATCCTCTTCACTCCAGGTCTTATGGAATATTGTTATATTATTTTTACTTTTAGATTTTTTTTTTCACAATAAAGTAGTTGAGTAGGTGCAGTGAGGTAACGCATTATGTGCCTCTCTGAAATATGCTTTCAGGAGCATTTTTATTTGTTTTGCCTTAGGAACTCTTCTCTAGCAAGGGAAACAGCCACGCTTACTGAGGCTGCCAAGAGGGCTGCAAATGAGAGATTAAAGATCCATGAGATTTGTCCACATAAATCTCGTAGGTATTTTGACAAACCCTCTTGGAAGATTCTTCAGGTTATTTTCCTCTAGTACACATTTTTACCTCTAACCTCACTTCTCTTTGAGTGACCTCAGCAGAGGCACTTCAAGGTACTTGCCCTTGTGTTGTGCTTCTGACATGGCAAAACCATAAGAGATTTCAGTGGGAGCCAAGCCAAAGCAGGTACCACGTTTGATACTGCTTGACTCCACTGATCTGTATGAGGGTGTCTTTCTTTTTTATTCCTTTGCTTTAAAGATGTGTGGGAGTTTGGTGGGTTGTTGTTCTAATCAATTCCCACCACTGTCTTTCTAATTCCTCCTGGCCCCTGATTCAACATTTATCCTGCGCCCCCCCCCACCACCACCACCCCTTTAAGAGCATAACACTGGGCTCTCAAATCCATTTTCAAGCCAATCTCAGACAAGTACATGTTCTTACCCTTTCCCAGACAGGTGGCCAGCCAAGAGATTTTGCAGCATTAGTGCTCAACTCATTTAGACTTCCTTCAAGACTGAGTGATTTCTGGGAGGGGACTCAACCTCTATGACCTCCCACTGCACTGTACTTTGCTGCTAATCACCCTATCATCAGTCCCTGAAAAGCAATTTTACATAATCTTCACTGGGCAAAAGGAATTACAAGTATTTTGCCTGTTATTTGCCTTCTGTCATCAAGTTACAATGTCATTTATATTCTAACCAAGTATTTGCATTTGCCTTTATCTACATATATATGTACGTGCGTATATATATTTGTATGTGCATATAGACTGAAAAGACAACTCAATAAACTACGGTGACAGATTCAGAAGTTTATCCAAAGAATATTAAAATAGCCAAGACATCCAATAATACATAATGGGAAGGTCAAATCTGAGTTGGATGTATTCACACTTTATTCAGCATCCCGCATACATCAATCTATAGTAATACTAAAAGCACAAGATAAGAAGGACAGTAGTGACTTGGATGGATACCGCACTGACCTCTGACTTCTACTTTGATAGGTCTCAATTATAAACTGTGCACTGTAAGTTTTGGAGGCTCCAGCTGCAGCTGTTTAAAACATACAGCTCCTTCTCTTGAAATTACCACCAGTCCCTTCAGAAGTTGCAGGAGAGATCACATAAGTGCCTCAGTTGCCTCCAGCACCTAGAGCACATTGCCACCTGATATGAGGTCAGCACGACCACACAACCACTGCAGGCTCTAAATCTGAGCAGCTGTGAAAACAGTACATATTACTTCGGCTGCTCATACCAGAGCTACCAGGTAGCTCTTAGCTGATGGCAGTTTGTCTTAAACTACCACAGCTAGACTTCTCCAATTGCAGGAAAATTCACAGCAGTTTTTGGTGGTAGTACATTACAGTGGGTAACTGGTGATACTCAGACTTGTCAAATGCATATTTTCAATTAAGAATATCAGTTCATTCCACAAAAGATTTTAATGATGACTCACATGACAGCTATGCTGTATTTGAGGATACTTTCCCTTTTGAAATCAATAAGGGGAACTCTTCTCTGCCAGAAGAGCTCAGGAGTTGAATAGGAGCATCCCTTTCTCAAAAGGAGTATCAATAGGAGCATCCCTTTCTCAAAAGCTTCACATGCCCCCATCCTGCGTGCATTACCCTTTAGCAGAATCTTGCAAGCAGCTGTTAGGGATGAAACAGGGGTTGCCCAAGAGAAGCTGGAGAGGAACTGAAGGAGCAGGGGATATCAGGTGTAGTTTGAGAAGGAAAAAAGCAAGTGACTGAGGAAGAAATTATAAAGATCAATGGGAATAAGTATAAATTGGCAAGGAAGCACAAGAAGCTGTCAAAGGATTATTTTTTTGGTTGTGAATGCTGGTATTTCCACTAACAATAAGTCATGAATGGCAAGCAAGAATGGTTCCCTCTCAGATACTGGAACTAAGTTCAGAAATCCAGACTACTGCTTCAGCAGAGAAAGCAAACTTACCCTCAGGCTAGGCATTGCATCCTTATTCCAGCCACCTCCTTTCACAAGGGAAAAGAAATGATGTCTATCATGAGTTCAAGAGTCCAACAGTCACATTCAAGCACTTACATAAAACCCTTGAATCTTCACCTTGCTCCCCCTCATCACCCCTCTTTCAAAAATCAATCCCTTTTTCCCAGAAAATAATAATTCAAATTAGCAAGCAGGGATTTTGCCATTAAGGTCATTAGATGAACCAAGGGAAATAAAGTGGGGAAAACAGAGAAAGCAGTTTCAAGGGCAATAGAAATACAAAACTATTTTAAAGCAAGAACATCTCAAAATTACAAGTCAAAGAAAGCATTAGTTCCTACATCTCAGGTCATTCTGAACTCTACCAAGACAATAGTTGTCCTTAATATTCAAGCTATAATCACAGAAAATAGCATATTCTCAGCCTTTTCCATGTTATTGAGCCATTTCAAACTAGAAAGCTATGCCATAATTTGTTCCATATGGGGAAATGATGAAATGAAATTACTTCACTCAGCACTCTTTCCATCCTTGGGTAGCCTTCCCATGAACCCTCATGGAGACTGTGTGCTACAATACCAAGCTTTTCATAAAAACGTACATGGGTAATATCAAGAAAAGGTGTGAGAGGAATATTATACATGGGAGTCGCATCTTTATCAGCTTTAATGGATTTTGTTTCTTAAACAGGTTCTATTTAAGGATGTTAATAAGTAATTTTTCTCTACAGAGGTGAAACCCTTAAAGATAAATAATTTGATCTTAAACTTAGCTCCTAAATAGAAAGCTTGACGAAACACCTTGTAAGTGACATGAAACCATTAATTGTTGGACTATAGTTCACATTTTGTCAGCAGTTGAATGTTGACTGACTTTAAGATTTTTTCAGTAAGTTACTTTTATGGAAATTCAGCTGAATTTTCCCTGATTTCTTAGCATAAAGAATATCACAAGGTTTAGGGGGGAGGGTGTCATTTAGATAACATCATGTGCTTGTGTAAGTACTTAAATAACTTCTGGAAGGTTTCAAATTAATAATTTCCAATGCATGTTAAAAATATGTACTGATATTTAGATAATACAAGCCATCCTATTTCATCCCATTCATTGGACCAAGGACATATTTTTATTTTAGTGCAACTAGTAAAGGTGGAAGACATGGGCCAATCTTAACAAATGAGACCAAGATGAAAATTCACCTCCATTTTTTTCTTCAGTAGGGTTTTATACTTGGATAAATACGTTCAACTGGCTCTCTCAAAGGAAACATATTATTTTGCAGTGAAGACACACAACTATTTTATCAAGCCGTTCAGCTTGCAAAAAAAGTTTCATAATCTCTACAGCAGCTTGTATTTAATGAGTCAGAAATCTCTTTCTGTACATCTCATTTTAGTGTTGATTCCAAAAATAATGCCAGATAAAAATGTTTCAGAGCTCTCCACTATTCTTTCTCCCTCCCTCAATCAATCTTGCAATTTATTTTTTTATTTCTAATAACTCAACTCTATACCTTAAATACACTCCATAAAATACCTGTAAAAATAAAAATCATTTACTGAAGGCAGTATCACATTTTAGTGAGTAAATTTCTGTAACAGACAAAAGGCATCCTTTTGTGTTCCTCCAAAATCACAGGAAGTCATTATATGTGTGTTAAAGGAAACAGAGTCACAAAACATCTACTTCAGCCAAAACCACCACACACCATCCTCTACCAAGTGTTCTATCCTGTGGCCATGTAATCACCACGAAAGCCAGCACTGCATTCTAGCAAGGATACCACCATGTACTAGAGGTAATTTTGATGAAGTCTGGTAAACCACATCCTACATTCACCATTTACAGGAATATTCTGTATACATGACTAGAATTTTCTGTTATGGGGGAGAACAAGGTCAAACTTCTACTGTAGACCTGCATTTTCTTTTAAGTATCTGTTGCAGTCATTTGGCTGCTGCATACACAGCACAGTCAAGTAAATAAGGAGAGCATTAAGCAAAAGCCAGATAAGAGGTGATTGCTGAGAGCTGTGAACTAATGATAATGCTTTTTTTCTGGTTTTCAGTGATGTATTCAGCAGCATACCTGCAATAACTAAAGTAGCAGATAATCCCCCTATCTTCTTGTAGAATCCCAATGATACCAATTATTGTCTGAAGGCTACATTTTTAGTCTTACAAATAGCATCCAGTGATTTCAGTTTTTCCCTTTTAAGAATGCTGAAAATAGTGGCAGCTCTTTTACACTTTTGTTGACATTGCACATCTATGTCTGCCCATACTATATCAATGTGATAGCTTTTCTAATTGGATCTATTTGTGGGAGGAGGAAGCATCCGTAACAGAGAGAGACACAGAGATACATTTTCAGAGGTAAGCTAGGAAAAATATTTATGCTGAATTTTCATCAGTATGACAGGAGCTCTGCATCTAATTTACATGAGTATGGAAAAGAGAAAACTTTCTTACAAATGTATCTTTTTTTAAAACAGACAAACATTCAACTAAATCAGATGCTGTAATTATTTAAATTTTTTAGCCAGTCTCAAAATATCAATTCAGAAGATTTAATTACATCTCTGAAGATGCACAAATTGTTCGTGAAGAACAACAGAAAGGCTGAGATACAGTCCATGATGGGCAGCAAACAGTGGCCCAGGCAGTCAGAGGCTGAGCAATTCATAGCCTACAGGCCTCCCCACAGTCACTATCATGACTGTGAAAAGTGTTGTCATGGAAAAGAGAAAACAGTTTCTATTCTGGCTATCACATCAGACGTTGTACAAAGACTAACACCCAAGTACATGAAATGTCTTTAACCCCTCATCTTACTTTATTGGAGTAAATGACCTTTTCCTCACACACTGATCCACAGAAGATACAGGTGTTGGGTAAGGAACCACAGATATTGTTCAGCCTATGACTCACTAACTGCACTGCTAAAGGATCTGAACCCCCCCCCAGTCCTTTAAAAAAAGTGGTATGTCATTTTTTGCCTAGTATTAGTACAAAAAGCTGCTGATATCAGAGGTTGGCAAGACAAAAAACGCTTCCCCACCCCTGCACCCCAGTAAAATCGGGTGGCGCAGAACAATGAATTTGTCAAAAGTACTGTCACTTGAAATGGCTCATTATTTTAGCCCAGATACATCACAAGGTTCAGGCTAGAAAAAAAAAATAACACGTCTTTTAGCATTGTTTTGCCAAATGAAGTAGCAATCCTGAAGGATGAGAAATTATAGCTGTACACGAGATTGTCTCTTGGGAGACCAAGATCCTATTTACTGCTCAGCCTGAGGGACTGAGCTCATACTTTTTGCTGCCCAAAAGAGTGTCTTGACCACTGGCTAAGGGGGAAAAAGCTCAAACTCTTGCTGTGAAAACTCATCCATTTTGTAAAAACTACAACTCCAGTGGCAGCAGGAATAGTGCCCAAGTGTCCCATCTTTCAAAAAAGTGTCTTATATTTTTAGACCACTCTCAGCACCTGTCAGATTGCATAATGCAGATTTTCACTACAAAACCTGATAGTTTTTGGCCTATCCTCCTAAAACAAAAAAACTTTAAATGTCTTGTAAAGTTAGGTAAGAAGAAATGTATTTAAGTCAAAACGTCTCCCCTTCTACCACCAAAATACATTAATTAAAAATTTCAGTCTATCATCTACCATAGTGTGTACAAACAACGTCATTTTCAAAGTTTTCAAGCATGTTTTTTAGCACATTCTGGGGGGGTGACTGAAAAAACAGGAACACCTATAAAGGTAAGTGACAAGTAATTAACAAGTAGTTATTTTTGATCCAGGTTTTCCAGCACACAGACTTTGTAAAGTCAGTGTGAACATGGAGCTACTGTTTATTTGTTAATGGCATTTCCGTGACAGTGTCATTCAATTTTCCCGGAGTGGCTTCTCACCGATCCAGGGGGATATATTAAAATTCTTGCCTCACTGCCTTTAGTTCTGCTTCATGCTAAACTGATCCCACACTGCGGCATTGCTGCCAATAGCACTTTGCCTTGCAACAAACATCTTTAAACTTAAGAGATAAAGTCTCTGGCTGCTGCTGTGGTCCTCCCTGAATTTTTGTTTCAGATAAGAAATTATGAATCAGCAAGAGATTTTATATGTAACTACTGGAGTCAGGTTTCAGGGGAATTTCTATATTCCCTTCCACAGAAGTATTTTTGTTGCTTTGAATCTTCCAGTTTGTACATTCTATTAAAGATCTGGATTGCCTCAGATTTAAAATCTCAGAGAAACTCTGGATTATTTTTTAACTGTAAGCATCTCCACTGTTCACGAATTGTCACAGAGGTAGAGCTGTCAGCTTCCTTTCGTTTCTGTATTCCTAGCCCAGTGAAACTGTGCATACCACCTCATTTCAAGCCATGCATTCACTTACATTTCATACCCAACATGAACTACCAAACCTCTCTAGCGTGTTTACAAGAGTGCATGTTTTGAGGATGGCTATCTATGCCTTGAAGCAAAGACGTATAAACGTGTACACTGTACCTATGACAAATACAGTGGCAGTAAGTGACAGCATTGTTACTCCCTGACTGGGTACGGAGAGGGACAGTAAGAGTAGAGGCTTAGCAGTTCTTTCCAAAATTGCTTTCCAAGCTACTTCCTGCAAGCCTCGGGAAGCAGTCCAGAGGAGGTTAAGAAAACAATACAATCCGTATAGCTCTTTTTAAGGTTTCCTGATAAGGATGATATATACTTAGTAAATAGTAGGTGTAAATTTCTTCTGGCACAAGCCTAATCGCTCTCCTATTGGAAGAGGATCAGATCAGGGAATCTTTAAGCAAACTGGACATACATAAGTCCATGGACCCTCACAGGATGCACCCATGAGTGCTGAGGGAGATGGCAGATGTCATTGCAAAGCCATTCTCAATAATCTGAATGATCATGGTGACTGGGAGAAATTCCCAAAGACTGGAGGAAAGCCAATGGCACTCACCTTTAAGGACAATAACAAGGACGCAGGAAACTACAGGCCAGGCAACCTCACCTAAATCCCTGGAAAGGTGATGGAGCACCTAATCCTGGAAACCATTTCCAGATGCATGCAGAAAAAAAAAATCATTAGGAGTAGTCAGCATGACTTCTCCAAAGGGAAGTCATGCATGACCAATTTGATTAACTTCATGAAGTGACTGGCCTGGTAGATGAGGACAGAGTAGTGGATGTCATCTACTTGGACTTTAGAAAGTCCTTTGACACTAACTCCCATAAGATCCTCATAAACAAGGTGTTGATGTATGGTCTGGAAGAGCAGACAGTGAAGTAGATTGAAAACTGGATGAATGGCCAGGCCCAAAGGGTAGTAATCAGTGGCATGAAGTCTTGATGGAGGTCAGTAAGTTACAATGTACCTCAGCAGTCACTTCAGTCCTTCTGAACATCTTCATTAAAGATCTGGATGATTGGGTCGAGTGTACCCTCAGCAATTTTGCTTATGCCACAAAACTGTGAGGAGTGGCTGATACGCCATGGGGGTCATGGTGCCATCCACAGGAGCCTCAACAGGTTGGAGAAATGGGCTGACAGAAATCTTACAAAGTTCAACCAGGGGAAGTGCGAAGTCCTGCACCTGGGGAGGATGAACCCCATGGACCAATATATGCTGGGGGCCACCCAGCTGAAAAGCAACTTTGCAGAAAAGGACCTGGGGGTCCTAGTGGACACCAGGTTCAACAAGATCCAGAAATATGCCTTTGCAGTGAAGAAAGCTAATGGTATCCTGGGCTGTGTTAAGAGCACTGGTACCAGCAGGGTGAGGGAGGTGATCCTTCCTCTCTACTCACTGCTGTTGAGGCCACACCTGGAGTGCTGGGTCCAGTTCTGGGGCCCCCAGTATAGAGAGACATAGACATACCAGAGAGAGTCCAGGGCCACAAAGATAATTAAGAGACTGAAACACCTCACATATGAGGGAAGGCTGAGAGAACGAGGACTGTTTAGCCTAGAGAAAAGAAGGCTCAGGAGGAGCCATTAGTGTATATGGATACCTGAAAGGAGGGCGCAAAGGGGATGGAGCCAGTTTCTTTTCAGTGGAGCCCAGTGGCAGGACAAGAGGCAATGGGCACANGAGGGAGGTGATTCTTCCTCTCTACTCACCGCTGTTGAGGCCACACCTGGAGTGCTGGGTCCAGTTCTGGGGCCCCCACTATAGAGAGACATAGACATACCAGAGAGAGTCCAGGGCCACAAAGATAATTAAGAGACTGAAACACCTCACATATGAGGGAAGGCTGAGAGAACGAGGACTGTTTAGCCTAGAGAAAAGAAGGCTCAGGAGGAGCCATTAGTGTATATGGATACCTGAAAGGAGGGCGCAAAGGGGATGGAGCCAGTTTCTTTTCAGTGGAGCCCAGTGGCAGGACAAGAGGCAATGGGCACAAACTGAAACACAGGAGGTGCCCTCTGAACGTTAGGAAACACCTTTTCACTGTAAGGGTGTCCGAGCATTGTNGCTGTTGAGGCCACACCTGGAGTGCTGGGTCCAGTTCTGGGGCCCCCAGTATAGAGAGACATAGACATACCAGAGAGAGTCCAGGGCCACAAAGATAATTAAGAGACTGAAACACCTCACATATGAGGGAAGGCTGAGAGAACGAGGACTGTTTAGCCTAGAGAAAAGAAGGCTCAGGAGGAGTCATTAGTGTATACGGATACCTGAAAGGAGGGCGCAAAGGGGATGGAGCCAGTTTCTTTTCAGTGGAGCCCAGTGGCAGGACAAGAGGCAATGGGCACAAACTGAAACACAGGAGGTGCCCTCTGAACGTTAGGAAACACCTTTTCACTGTAAGGGTGTCCGAGCATTGTCACAGGTTGCACAGCATGATTGAGGAGTCCCTGTCCTTGGAAATACGCAAAAGCCATCTGGACATGGTCCTGGGGAACCAACTCCAGGTGGCCCTGCTTGAGCAAGAGGACTGGATCAGATGACCTCCAGAGGTCCCTTCCAGCCTCAACCATTCTATGTTTCTGTGTAAAATTTCCCAAGAAATAGGCCTAGAGGAATAGCCACAGGGGCTCTGTCTTCTCCCCTTCGGTCAGATGGAACAGCAAGCGGGCATGAGGAAGAGGTACTTTGAGCCATGGGACGTGCAGGAAATCTTGTAGAACTGAGCTATGCCTGTTATATTGCAGTTATTTATAGAAGAATGTATTTAGAAAAGGAAGATATCCCTTCCTTTTTATTCTGTTCAAGAGAATCAAAATAACATTATAACGGAAAATCTGCTTCATTCTTAATCATTCCGTCAGAATGAGTTTTCCACAAACACTCCTTAATTGAATTATTCTAATGAATAAATACAACAGCGCAAATCCAGATACTTTCCCTTTATTAAAGAACTCTGATTATCTTCATTATCTTTAATATGAATTCTGGATAGATAAAAGAAATAGAATATGCAAAATAATTACTTGTTTTCCCTTTGTGAAATTAACTTTTCATAATTTAAACGTTTAAAAAATGCAATTATTACATGTGTTGTCTTAAAATAATACTTTCAGTAAAATACAAACCCTACAGAAACCCTTAGAAATTCCTCATTTAACTTCAGTTCAGTCAAACATCATTCTAAAAATTCACGCCTTCCTTTTTCTCACAGAGCATTACTTTTTAGAAATTAGTTTCATTAGCAAGACAAATAGCTGTAATAGCATAACAGGAAATGCATACTTGAGAGAAAAGGACAAAAGTCTGTGTAAAAAGAAGACACATTTAGGGCTTGAACAAGTACCTTTTTTGCATACAGAATTGTACTAAAATTGAAAGAAATCTTTGTTTTTACCATTTTTACAATACAAAAGAAAACTTTGGGAGTAGAAAGCAAGTTACCACACACATAACAATTGTCATATTTCTTCTTGGAATATTTCACTTGTTGTTTCTCTTCCTATGCATGGTCACATCTTATGTGTAAAATAACAATGACATAATCTCCTATGTCTTTTTTTTTTTATGGTGACATATTTAAGCTTCAATTTTTTCAGGTCACATTGCTGTAATATATCCTCTCTAAATTTGAAAATTTCTATCAAAGTCAGTAAAAAGACAGATGTTTCTGAAGATTGTCATAGGATGATCGAGTCCATTTCAGTTACATGTTTGTGTGTCTCCTCTATTGTATAGAGCTGACTAGCTGAGATGCTCCTCACTAGCTGAACTCAGGGTTGTAAGATCTCTCTCACATCCAACTACCAGGGGCAAACAGGCAGTGTTAAACTCACTCCCAATATCCATATGCTTGTAAAAGTCAGAAGGAAGCCTGACATGATGAGGAATATCAACTGAAAAGAAAATTCTTTCCATCCTGTCTCTGCCATCACCTCACAAATCAACAATTTACCATTTATGCTTATTTTACTCCCATCTCTTCAAGGTATTTGTCAAAGTAGATGGCATAGTTCTTCTACTGTGAATATCCAGACATTGTATTCTTCAAAGCTCCAAGTTTAACCTATGCCAAAATCAGCTTAGAGTAAGAGTTTGGTTTCCAGGGTCTTAGTTCTACCTGGCATCTGGCTAACGTACTGGTATTTCAGGATCCCACTGAAAACTTTTTTGAATCCATTAATGCTGTAGGACAAAAAAACCCTGCTGAGGATATCTTCCTATTAATGGATAGCATACAACTTATCCCCCTGGTCTTCATAAGGTAAGCTACAGGAGGCCAGCAAAAATAGCTAGGATCATCACATAACTTTTCAAAGTTATTTCCCTTCCCTTACAGAAAAAGAAAGTGGAAAGGATCTCTCCCCTTTTCACCATTCTCATTGCAAGAGGATAAGTATACTACCAGAAAAAGAAGATACTGTTATGAGATGTAAAGGGGGTCCATATTTGTTTAAGCTAGCCTACTCAATCCTGCAGCATTGCTGGTGATTTGCAGACGCTGTCTGAAAACTCATCTCTAGACTTTTATTCAAGGAATAGCTGTATCTAGAAAAGTCTGAGGAAAAGCCTCAGGATGACAAAGTTATCCAGTGTCTTGCTCCTTTTCCTGTCACTCCAGAGGATTCCTGATGGAAATGACAATGGTTAATACCGGTATAAAACTGTCACTTTTTTTTTTTTTTTGCTAGTTTTTGTGTATATTTATTCTGAATCTGAGAATTTCTTCTTCTTCTGGCAGCTTTCCATGGAAGTAGGTCACTTTCAGGTTCAGCAATGGGCAGAAGGAGAATCAAGAAGAATGAGCGCTCATTCTACTTTATTTAATTGCTTATTTGGTTTCTTTTGGGTGCAGAGGAAGTAAAGAGATAAGCAGCTTACTTTAATCAAGTGAATTACCTTCATAATTTGAAATTATCATATTACTTCCATTATGATTTAGGTAAAACTATTGTCAGTATCACCACTAATAGGTTTTAAACTGTTCTTGAAAATGTTTCTAAACTAAATGTAGGATTAATGCTTGAACCCAGCAATATTTGTAAGCTGCTGCTGTCTCACCCAAGTTAGATCTATGATGGGCTTTCTCCTCAGCTGATTCAGGTGGTCATTAGATTCTCCTTTAAAACAATGGTATGTATGAGATTTATATTAAATCTTTATTTTTTGGCTGCTCTGCTCCAGTGTAATATTAAACTGTGAGAACAGAGAACGAGGTTGAACACAGACAGAACCTCAGATTTGGGCTGAACATGTTACTACGGAAGCAAAGAGGACCTCTTGTAATTAGGCAAGGACCTATCTTGTTTAGAGGACACCCCAGAAAGATACATAGTACCTAAAAAAAGCTAACTGAAAAGGCCTTTACTGCCTCTAACTGAAATTCATGCTTCCCAGTGCTAGAAGTAGTCACCACTCCAGCAGCAGTTAGTAATTCAAACAGAGCTCAGGTAAACCATCTAAAACCCAAAGACTGCTTACAGTAGTGGCCACCTCATCTGTGCTCCCACAAGCTTGTTTGCTGAAAGACTGATGTTTTCCCTCCTGCACTGCCCACAAACCTCTTGAAGAGCTCAGGTAACTGACAAGGACGTAGGATCATGTCTGTCTGACGGTCCAAAGAGAGTGCTGATGGGTCCAGCTGCTGATGAGCTGTATCCCCAGGTTTTCTCCTCTTCTGATGGTTTGCCAGCAACTCGGCAAAAAACAGCTCTGGCATATTTTGCTGTCATCATCTCTTAAGCAAAGTTGTATAAAGTGTGCCACACACACCAAGACAGCAGAGATGTAATTACGTAATGTTTTAACAAATCAAAGAAGGTATCTATAAAATATACACACATGGAGAACCTATCACAAGAAAACCATGTCCAGGGGTTTCAGAAGAAAAGGACAGGCCTGGGTTAAGAGGAATGATTACTGCAAAAAAAGTGAAATTTTAAAATCATATGGGAAAAAGATCATCTAAATTGGCCATTTTAGTTTCAAGAGAGAGGTGAAACAACAGATTCATACTCACAAATGGAAATTTAAATCATCCTAGTTTGGTCAAGTCACATACATTTAATATCTTTTTAATCGGAACCAATAAAGAAATCCCTCTTCATCTTAATACTGATCAGGCTAACAAACATTTTTCAACTATTTATTTTTCTTTAATAGATTTCAAACTGAGCATTTATTTTGTTTTCTGCTTTGTCAGAATCGCATCCCAGCAATGATTTACACAGCCTTACGATGGCTGCTGAGAAAGCTTCTGCCTGCAATTCAAAAATCTCAAAAGGTGCTACACTTTCAGACAATGAATCATTATAATTAGTTACTACAGGTTTTTAGAAACAAATGTGATAGATACCAAAGTATAATGTTTAGGCAAACCACATTTACTGATCAGTGTAAGTTCAGTTGCAATAGCCATTCATCCGTATTATAGCCGACTTGTAATACAAGTCAGTGTATTTAAGATATAAAATGCCAGGTTTTGCCCAGGCTGCTAATGTCTCAGAAGTAAAAATGCTTAGCTGTGTGCATCTAGAGAAATAAAAGTTGCTGAGTTTAAAATATCTTCATTTGAGCTTTACAAACTCAGCAATTCTAAAACAAGCTAGACCCCTCTTACGTCTCGCATATAGCTTTCAACTACCATCAGTGTCAGGCCAAGATTTTTAAAATTTCTCAAAGGAATTGAAATAATATCTGAAGACAAGAATTCTGTCCCAAAGTTTCAAATGCATGCATTTTATTGCCTATTATACCCCTAATAATAGCATCCATTTTTTTTGTTTTGTTTTGTTTTTACTTAAAGTTTTGGGGTTTTACTCTTAGCAAGGTACTTAAAGCTGAAATCATCAAGATATTCATTTCCTGTAGCAGTGAGATTTCAAGTGATAATGTTTTACAAATCACTTTGACACCAACAAAATGTTTTTGGCCATAACTAATTTCCCTCAAGATTAATATTTCAACTTCCAGCTCACCACCTTAACCACGTTACCACTCTCGTGCAAACCTCCTAGTATGCGCCAGTGAATATCAGTATTAGGAGGAATGTTTTCTTGTCCCCTAAGCCCTTAAATCCTCTTTTATATTAATGCACCAATCTATTGTGATTGCTTGCAAAATGAGTCCACAAAGTAGTTTTCACTGCAATGCCAAAAGGAAAAGATTTCTGTAAGAGGACTGTTCTCCAGTAAATCTTATTCCTCTTGCCACACTCATACTTCTTAAATACTCTTTATGTCTCCTACTACCCAAATGAGGTCACTTAGAATACTACCCAATATCCTGCATGATCCTTGATGATAAACAAACAGAAAACTATACCTAACCTCAACACCTTAACATCCTTTTCCTATAGAACTTACATTTCTAAATATAACATTCTATCTTTTCTCAGTTAAAAAAAACCAACCAAACAAACAAGAAAATGATTGCATTAATGAGATTTCCCTCACACAAGAAATAGTAAGGATTTTAATTTCCCATCTTCGTGTCACATTTCACCAATATTTAAAAAATAATATAGTAACAGTAGCAGGCTTACCTGGCTCTCAGCTTTTGTCATTCAGCCAGTAGAAAGAGCTACAAAGACTGTTAATATGAAAAGTGAAAAAGTTGACTTTTTTTTTAATCCCAATCCCATGGTCTGTTTCAGCCCCTACAAGGAACATATGCTTTCATGGTTATCGATCACATGAGTAGCAAAGAAATTATGTTTTACGTATTTGTTCTTACACCTGGCTACATTAAGTGTGATTTTGTATTTGGTTTCTCATCTGATTTGTAGGATGAGAAAACAAGATTATTTTTTTTCTTCTAGATAAGGAACACGAGCCTTGGATCAAATAGAAGTGCTGCATCTGGGTCGGGGCAATTCCAGACAAGAGTACAGACAGGGAGAAGAACTCATCAAGAGCAGCCCTGTGGAGTGAGACTTGGGAGTTCTGGTAAACAAAAAGCTCGACATGAGCCAGCAGTGTGCGCTTGCAGCCCTGAAGGCCAACTGTGTCCTGGGCTGCATCAAAGGAGGCGTGACCAGGAGGTCGAGGGAGGTGATTGTCCCCCTCTACTCTGCCCTTGTGAGACCCCACCGGGAGTACTGCATCCAGCTCTGGGGTCCCCAGCACAAGAAATATGTGGACCTGTTGGAGCAAGTCCAGAGGAGGGCCACAAAGATGATCAGAGGGCTGGAGCTGGGGATGTTCAGCCTGGAAAAGGGAAGGCTCCAGGGAGACCTCACTGTGGCTTTTTAATACTTAAAGGGGTCTTATAAAAAGGATGGAGAGGGACTCTTTACTTGGGTAGATAATGATAGGAAAAAGGGCAATGGTTTTAAATTAAAAGAGGATAGATTTAGATTAGACATTAGGAGGACATTCTTCCCTGTGAGGGTGATGAAGCACTGGAACAGGTTGCCCAGAGAAGCTGTGGATGCCCCATCCCTCTGTCGTAGTTTTACCCCAGCCAGCGACTGGGCACTACGCAGATGCTCGCTCAGTGCCCCTCATTGGAAAGGGGGAGAGAATCAGAAGAGTGAAAGTGAGAAAACTCGTGGGTTCAGATACAAGAGTTTAATAAGTGAAGCAAAAGCCGCGTGCACAAGCAAAGCAAAACAAGGAATTCATTCCCCACTCCCCATGGCAGGCAGGGGTTCAGCCATCCCCAGGACAGCAGGGCTCCGTCACGCTTAATGGTGACTTAGGAAGACAAACGTCATCACTCTGAACGCCGCTGCACCCCCTTCCTCTTCCCCCAAGCCCCTTATAAACCGAGCATGACGCCATATGGTATGGAATGTCCCTTTGGTCAGTTGGGGTCAGCTGCCCTGTCTGTCCCCTCCCAACTCCCCGCACACCCCCAGCCATCCCGCCGGCGGGGCGGTGCGAGAAGCAGCAAAGGCCTTGGCTCTGTGTGAGCATCGCTCAGCAACAGCAAAACCATCTCTGCACTATCAGCGCTGCTTCCAGCACAAACCCAAACACAGCCCCATACTGGCTGCTGTGAAGAAAATTAACTCTCCCAGCTGAAACCAGGACACCATGGCAGTGTTCAAGGTCAGGTTGGATGGGGTCTTGGCCAGCCTGATCTAGTGGGTGACATCCCTGCCTGTAGCAGGGGGGTTGGAACCAGGTGATCTTTTAAGGTCTCTTCCAACCCAAGCCATTCTTTGATTAACACAAAATCATAAAGAACGTAAGACTCGATCCAGCCAACAGCTACCATCTCCCTAAGTCAAGCAGAGAAATGCCAGTAACTGTGGAGAAAGCTGAAGTGTTCATGAATGAAAGGGATGCCCAGTGAAATATCTCATACCTTCTGAAGCGGAAAATTCTCAGGAAAGAAAACCACACAGCAGCTTCAAGAAGCTCTGTTAATGAAGGTGACCCACAGTCTTTGAAGCCTTTGTTGTTACAAAGTTGTTATAAAGTCTCCTGGCTGTTACTTTGTTTTGTGAAGTTGCTTATGCCATGAATGTTTGTAGTTGTCTGATAGCTCTAAGAGTTTCTTACAGCATACAAAAGCCGTATTTGACTACTTTTCTGTACAGGACCACAACTATTTCTGATTCTCTCTTCAAATAAGTAACGTATTTTTGATTTAATGTGACTGTTTACAGTAAGCTGCTGAGCAAGTGAAATTCTTGTAATAAAAAGATTGAAAATGTCTAGTAACTTCTAACAGCTTTAATCTTCAGCATGATCTATCACCTACTTGTGATTACAATCCTTTCTGTTTGGCCACCTACTTGATTTCTTAAATTACTTGAGCTAAAGAAAATACTTCTATCAGGTAAAATATTCTACCTGCAACCTTTTTTATCCCCTTTAACCTTGAGACACCAGAGACTTCAAAAGAATACAAAACTTACAGAAACTTTGTTGTGAAGGAAAAATCCCAGACTGGCAAATAGAGAGACATGGTTTGCAGTTCTCCACTGAAGGATGAAGACTGCAGAAAACAAGCAGCCTAGTTAAACACATTTCAAAATCAAACATTATTCCAGGGGTTTTTTTGTACTAGAAATACTGGTTTACAGATAATTTACAGATCATCCATGATCTTTTCATATTTCTGATGAATACATCAAGATACTGATAATTTTACATACATGTTGAACAGTTCCCAAGAACAGGCCCTAATACTGTTCGGAGCATCACAAAACTCTTTGGAGCTCTATTGCATTCTGTCTGGCATATGATGTCAAAGTGGAAAAATAAGAGTAATATACCAATGCTGAATAAAACCTAAACATCTCTCATATCAACTGCCTCTTTCACTTGAGCTAAGAAGCAAGTAAGACTCTCTGAACACCAGCTGGAGACAAATTTATAGCTATCAGCACTTTGCTCTTGGTAGACAAATGCTTGGTATTTGTTGAAATGAAACTATTAAAATATTGCAACATGTCCATACTTTAAATTCACAACTCCCAAAGAGCATGTCACTATGCTCAGACATAAGAAATTATTAACACACTAACAAGGCAGCAGGAATACTACAGGGAAAATAAAATTTGACTGAGTTATCGGTTTCATAAAGTACACCAGAGTACAGATAGAATGGCTGTTCCTGTCGGTGAGTTTACGTGGCCCCATTCATTACACTTTTCATAGCCTTTCCTACCACATTTCTTATTTAGTCGTTAGCTTAAATCAGAGATCAACAAGCAAGGCACACCATGGATTCACAAGTTTATCTGTCTGGTGACACAGGAATGATATTGTCCTGGGTCTGCCTGGGATGGAGTTAACTTTCTCCACAGCAGGCTGTACAGGGCAGTGCTTTGCCTTTGCGGCTAAAGCAGCATTGGTAACACGCCAGAGCTTTGGCTGCTGCCCAGCAGCGCTTGCACAGCGCCAGGGCTTTCTCTCCAGCCCCCACCACCAAAAGCCAGTAGTACAGGAGTGCGTCTGCGTTGTCCGCATTTGTCGGTGTTGCAGCGGTGCTACTTTGATGTGGGGAATTTTTGTCGTTGATGGAAGTGAAGTTTGTGATGAATTTTAAATGAAAATTCATAAATACATGTTTCAAAAAGGTGTGGGGTGGAACGTACCAGGTGCAGGTGCCCAGGCACGGGCAGTGGGGACTGCAGGGGTCTCTGTGAGGAGGGGCAGGGGCTGCCCTGAACCCAACACAGTCGGCTCCAGTTGGCTCCAACCCACCCACCGCAGAGGAGCCCCGCAGCTACAGGTGGAGCACCTCTGGGGTAGCATAGTGAAGAAAGGGCAAAATGCCGCACAGCAGCTGTGGGAGAGTGTGGAGTGAGGGAAAATGTGAGAGAAACAGCCCTGCAGATACCAAGGTCAGTGAAGAAAGGGGGGAGGAGGTGCTCCAGGCCCCGGAGCAGAGGCTGCCCTGCAACCAGTGGTGAGACCACACAGATTTATCCTGAAGGACGGCAGGCTGTGGGAAGGACCGCATGCTGCAGCAGTTCATGGAGGACTGTGTTGCCTGGGAGAGACCCCATGTGGGAGCAGGGGAACAGTGTGAGGAGCAGCAGAGAAGAGCTGTTATGGGCTGACCACAAGCCCCATTCTCCATTCCCCTGTGTCTCTTGGGGAGGGTGGGGGAGGTAGAGAAGTTTGGAATGAAGGAGTGATGTTGAGCCTGGGTAAAAGAGCAGAGGGCAGGGGGTTACATCAGGCTGGTGGCCAGTCACTAGTGGAGTTACCCAGGGCTCTATTTTAGGGTCAGTTCTTTTTAACATTTTCATAAACAACTTGGAGANTACAGACTGGGGGATGAGACGCTGGAGAGCAGCCATGCTGAGAGGGACTTGGGGGTCTTGGTCAACAGCAAGTTGAACATGAGTCAAGTGTGTCCAAGCTGCCAGGAAGGCCAACTATATCCTGGGATGCATCAAGCATGGCATTGCCGGCCGGTCTAAGGATGTGACTGTCCCACTCTACGCTGCGCTGCTGCAGCCTCACCTCAAGTACTGTGTGCAGTTTTGGGCTCCAGGGTACAAAAAGGACATAAAACTATTGGAGAATGTCCAAAGGAGGGCAACAAAGATGGCGAAGGGCCTAGAGGGGAAGACGTATGAAGAGAGGCTGAAGTCCCTTGGTTTGTTCAGCCTCGAGAAGAGGAGACTGAGGGGACACCTCATCATGGCCTACAGCGTCCTCACGAGGGGAGAGCAAAGGGGTAGTCGCTGATTGCCTCCCTCCAGTGCTCAGCAATAGAACCCGAGGGAACGGCATGAAGCTGTGACAAGAGACGTTTAGGTTGAAGATCAGGACAAGGTTCTTCACCAAGAGGGTGGTGGGGCACTGGAACAGGCTCACCAGGGTAGTGGTCACAGCACCGAGCTTGGCTGAGTTCAAGAAGCGTCTGGACAACACTCTCAGTCATCTGCTCTGATTGGGCTGGTCCTGCGTGGAGCCAGGAGTTGGACTCGATGATCCTTATGGGTCCCTTCGATCTCAGGATATTCTGTGATTCTAGGTGGTGCTTTCATTTGTATTTGGTACAACTCTGTTTTAACTGACAATAAACTAACTTTCCCCAAGTTGAGCCTGTTTTGCTCTTGACAGTAACTGCTAAGTGATGTCCCTGTCTTTAGCTCAACTTGCAAGCTTTTCTATCTTATTTTCCCCCTCTGTTCTGCGGAGGAGGAGGAGTGAGAGGTGGGTTGGGTTGGCATCTGTCAACAGCCCAAGGTCAACCCACCACGGCTGGTTTAGGGTATTGACTTCTCAATCCCAGATTTGCACTGTGACCTCAGTCTGTGTACCCTGCGTACATATATTATGTGCCTAAGTACAGCTATGATAAATCTAACAACAAGTAATCGTTGCCATTCCACATTTATTTTCCACTCACAACTTGAACAATCATTTTGCTGTTATGAACATGCTTTCAAAGGTCTAAATGTCACCAGTAAAGCTTCTTCCTTGCAAATACTGATATTGAATTTCAATGTCTTTCACTTCATCCATCAGTAGAAAAGCAATATTTTGTCAGTAATCCAAGAAATTCTAATTTGCAAAATCTGTGCTCTTAATGTCTGTCATTCAGGCATCATAACTCTAAAATCTATTTTCACCAGCACCATCAATACAATGTAATGAATATTATCACAGAAAGACAGCATAAAGCACAGAAGGAAATTAAGCAGTAAAGGTAAGGAAAATATTGAGATTCATAGCTAGCAACAGACAGACAAGTAAAAGTTTAGTACCATATCAGTTGTGGGAATATTTGTGTATATGAAGCATATTTTGCAACCATGTTTTGTACTTAACCAAAAATCTCTAATGAAGGAGAACTGTAAGTACAACAATTTTACTCAAGTTAATATTACCATTCCATTTCTAGCCTGTTCGTGCCCTATTATTGTAGTATATGATGTAATACATGTAATTATATTAGAAATTATACTTTATAATACAAACAAGGAAGAAAGTATCATAACATACACAATGCAAGAAATGTGACTAAGAGGGATCATTACCTTACTCTACAAAATTCGCTTAGTACTTGAGCTAAAGCTCAAGAGAATTGTGGAAGGATAAGGCGGCACTGAAAATGTACCAAGCATATGCAAATTTCACAGTGTGTTTTGTGTTGCGTTATATGCAGAAAAAGTCACTGAAAAATGTCACTAAAAATGTGCATCTCCCAGATCAAACAATTTTTTATATATATATATATGTGCTACCCTTAATCAAATATATTTGTACTGAGGTAAAATTAAGGTAAGATTAAATTGGTTTAAAATGTAATCTCATTCTTAAGCTGAAAAGGACCTCGAACAGAGGTCAGGAATATGCACTGCATATTAACTGACTATTTAAAAAAGGTTTAAAAATTCCTTTATAATATTATGGTAGCAAATTTCTTTCAGTGAGCTAATAAATCTTGCAAACGTGTTTGTGTACTCTAAACTGTGCCTTGGCAAATGAATAAACTAGAGGTCAAAATGAGGTTTTGCATATCTATAGTCTCACCCTAGGGCTAATCCTAAATTTTGTAACTGCTTAAAATATTATGCATGGTTTTAACAGAAAATAGCTGCTTTTACTCCTTTTAATAGTTGACAGCTCAAAAAGGTTTCTGCTTTTCTCCTGAAATATTTAAACAGTGACAGTATATGAAAACTCCTTTTATATATCTCCTAGGTGACTCTTAATATGAATTCCATTCAGATAACATACTTTTTGCCAGTCAAATACAAAAAGGAAAAAAAAAAGAAGCATCCACATGCCTATACCCAGTAAAGTTAAACTAAAACCTCCACAAAAATTAGTAAGCAGCTTCTTTATATTCCTTCAAATTATGATGGAAGCAACGAAAAAAAAACCCCAACAAACACAAGATGACCCCCAAACCTCCCTGATAATAATAATAAACTAAATAAACTAAATATTACATATTTAGGTTAATATTTTGGCTTGTATTTCAATTGCTTACATTAATTCAGATCAGTAACATATAGACTGTCCTTAAACACAGTCTAATTATAAACCACTGCCGCATTCCTACCTACTTATTACTGCCTGGACAATACCGCCTGGAAAATCACCGACTGGATGATACCTTCTTTACTGCAGACAGATCTGGCAGTTTATGACCATGCTTTGCTGAGACTCTTTCTTTTTAAGACCTGTTTTAAGACCTCTTCCTTTTTTAAATAGGAAGAATTCTTCTGCATGCCTCAATTTGCAGTATATTACTCTGAAGATATCAAAATATGTGAAACGTACCTTTTTATGTCTTTCAGTCTCACCTTAGAAATTACAGTGACAAACTTTCAAAAATAATAATGCAGCATTTCATCCAGCTGAGTTATTGTTGGCTTACACATTCTATTATACGTGCATCTATTTTATATCTGCTTAAATAGTTCTTTAAAAGACAGCTATTCTCTGCCTTCACAATTCAAGATTAGTCATTAAAATACAGTGAGTATTATTAGCCTGTACAGAGCAAAAAGACTTACCTAGAAAACAGTTCTCTGTTGCTATTCAGTTCAACATTTGACACTGTATTTTGATCTCAAAAACGGAAAGTTACTGTGGGCCCATCACATTGTTTTCCTCCTCACTCTTTCTTTATAACCAAAGCCAAAAGTACTATACTTTACCAAGAGGGACATCAGGACTATCTCTACATGAACTCTGCCATATAGTACATTTGTCAATTTTTACCTGCTTACAAATCTAGAGAACACCAAAAAGCAGAAGCTTTTATCACTGATTGAGGAACCTGCCCTGTAGTCTGTCTCCTTGCAAGAACTTTTCATTCTGTCTTTATTATTTCCCACTGAGAAATTATCCCACAAGGATGTTGATATAACTGCTAGTAATTTCATTTTCAAAAAACATATTTCCAAGTACAACAGAAAGCTATCCATTATTATTAAGTAAAAAATTGTTTTCAGGTATCTTTAGAAATTTCCCCTAAAAAATTGTTTCCAGCACAGATCCACCCTTGCCCTTCCTGCAAATCCTCAAAACATTACAAGAGATATGAAAAATTGGATGCATTTCAAAATTAAAATAACATTATTTTTTGTCCTAGCTGCTTTCATATCAATACTAGATGCTCAAAAATAGTAGAAATTTAATGGAGGAAGATTGTATCAAAGCTATACATTTTAAGACTTTCCTCCAAATTTTACAAAATCTTAAAATCTATTTGCAGACCCCCCACTTAAGAAAGACAATATTATCTCAAAACCTTCAAAACATCAATAACCAAGCAGACAAAACTTTTGTTTTAATACAGAGTGACTCTTTTTTTCCCTGTGATTGCTCTCTTATGAGCCCTGGGCTACAGCTGGGACAAGTTCCTGTCACACACAGAAAGACCAGAGACTCCTTTGAATGCCCAGACCTAAGCTTTAGGGTGTGTTCAGGAGGATGTGCACAGAGCCCCATCTGCTTCACGCAGCACCCCTTCCAGGTGGAGCAGGACTCAGCTCTGCTTTAGAATCCATGTTTTAGTAATAGAGCACCACGATGTTAAATCTATACAAGAAATGGGAGAACACTAGCCGGATCATACCTGTCTTTAATGCAGCTTCTTAGTTTCTGAATGAAAACATCCAGTTCCTTTGGAGCATCAACTGGTTTGATCCTCTCTGCCCAAACATCTGGTGGTAATAAAAAAAAAAGCAGCACAAATATTTAAAACACATGCTTGAATTTCTAGTTTAAAATAAACAAGTTTTCATATCAGATTGCAAACTTTTACACTTCTAAGTCTCCATGTCTAAAAACAGATATCAGAACCAATGTCTTTTTTTTTGACTGATAATTAAATAAGAAATTTCATATTAAGCCTGTGCATTAGGAATTCTGTTACTATTTTACCATGTGTTTTTTACTTAGGGATGGCAGCTGAGATGAGCCCTCAGAGATCAAGAGGGAAAAAGCACCAGAATCTAAATGAAAACTCCAGCCAACTTGCATGAAATCTGAGTATCCCAACCTAGTGAGTAACTAAAACATTGAAATTAAAGCTTCCACAAAATTCTCAACCAGAATAACATATAAGAACCAAAACATATTTACTTTTTGTGACAGATTAAATTACAATATTCTGTTAAAAGCATGTTTTTTCAGTCAGGGAAATTCTGTTGAAGGTTTATTGAGAGCTGCACGGAATCAGGACAACAAAAAATACTATAACCATATGAGGTTTTAAACTAGATCTAAGGGGCTGCTTTAAATGCACACTGGAACTGGAAAACAAGTTGTGCAGCTATTTTTGGCATGTATTTGAGATAACCTTTTTGTTCCACTTCCTGAATATTATTGTCCTTCTCATGGTAATCAAAATGCCCTCTCTTATTATTAGCACTGCTGGACATATGTAGAAATATTTTATCTTTCAGGCCAGAATCTGACAAAAATACTCACATATTAATATCGACTGCCTCTGTCCCTAATATATGTATTAGATCATAAAATGGCCATTTCTGTCAGGTTGTCTGAAAATATTTGGGTCAAGTGCATTGTGGCAAACTAGGAAATCTATTTTCTCCTTTCCCTCCTGTAGCAGAAAGGTGAACGCTATATTGCTCCTTTTTGCCTGGAACAGGCCTCTTTTCCGGTCAATCCAGCACAAACTTCAGCAAAAAAGAAAATGTAACTACACATTCAAAGGAAGAAAAAAAGAACAAGGACAGATTTGGTTTGTATCACTTAATGCATGACATGAATAATTGAATGAGTCTTTTTTCTCCTCAGTTTCTATGCTTAAATCCCATCTCTCAGAGTGAAAACACTACCCCCACTCAAACTGTTTACAGATTAGAAATCATAAAGTCAAAATCACATGCCTGAAAATCTATTTTGAAAATAGTGAACTTCTGAGGAGTATATATTAATTACACAACTTGCCTTGGCAGGACTAGAAGTTTTATCTTTCTCTATTAAAAACAGTATTTTTTTAATAGGTCTAAAACTTGCTTAATTTTTTTTCATCAGTTAGTAATGATATACAACAATGATCCATCAGAACTGTGTCATGAAACATTATTGATGAATTAAGGAACTGCAACATTGTATTTTATGTGGGTGAAGAGGTACACTACAAAAACCAATTCTGAAATACCTTCACGTGCTTCAGAAACGAACAATTAACCACCTGTGGATGAATAATTTAGAAAGTTTATTATAGATACCTTTGATAAAGTGCATTTACACCTATCTAATCAGAAAACTATTGCTTGAAGCAGTCCCAAGATGCTGATTACTCTCAACATGTAAATACTAAATATCGAGGCAGCTCTGCTCGTAGCTGGAGTGTTGTACATCACGCAAGAAAAGCTTTTTAATAAAGCAGCTGTGTATGATTCAGAATGGCCCCCAATGCTCTCCAAAATGATGGCTCAACCTTCATTAGATTAGGAAAATAGAAATCCTCACATGTAGAATATTACAGTCTGACATCTTAATGCAACTAACTCCTGCAAAACTCTACAACTCTAGCTCCAGGGAGTGAATTCCCCTCTTGTTGGCACCAAATCATTTGCTAGACTGGCACAGCGCTGCCAGCTGGCGACACAGGAGCTGGACCAAAGCCCACAGGATGCTCCTGCCTGCCGGTTCCCTAGAGGACACTGCCTGAGAGGCCAAGCCAGGAGAAAGGGACTGCCACCACGGCCCGGACCCCCAGTCAATGGCACAGCAGGGATTTGGCAGCAGTAGCTGCCACCACTGGCTCTTTCATTGCACCTCCCTTGACAGTAGCAGCCTACCTCACCGCACCAGGCAGCGCATGCAGTGACGACCTCTGGCAGTGGCAAGAGGGCCTGAAGAGTCAGAACGGAAAGGGTAGCTGTAGCGAAACAGCTCTAACGCTCTTGTGGCAAACAGGGTTGCAACACAGGGCAGTAAGATAAAACATGCTGCATGGATGAAGACAAGTTCGTATCTTCCCTCAGCTCCATGTAAAGCATCAGTGTAAACCAGACTCTTTAAAGCCGTACATGAAGCTAGTCTTTCCTGCAAAATTTGCTCATCAACCCTCATTCCCGAGGGGGTGGATATTTCTGCAGAAAAGGGGAAGAAAAGATCAATTTTCTTTCATCAGTCATTGAAAGAGATCATTGGATGTACTTATATTTCTACATGTAAATGTAAATTATTAATCACACTTCGTTCTTCCCAGCATTCCTACAAATAACACAGAGCAGGGACAGAGCCTAACTACTAGACAAAAAGTATTGAAAGAGTTCACCTGAAGGGGTAAAGGAGCCAAAGAGTGGGACCAAACCCTGATAAGCCTCTCACCTTGCAGAAGTCTGAGACACTTTGCCTGCTCTGCCATCTCAGTCCTGAGTAGTCACCTGGGGCTGACAAGTGCTCCTTTCCCTCCCAGTTCCACATAATTCAAGGCCTTTTTACTTAACAGTTTGCTGTATCCAAGCCCAGGGCAAGTAATAACCAGTTGAACTGGTTTCAACCGGTTGAACAGGTTTCAAGGTTTAATTCAGGATATTCTATGACTCTATGAATTCAGAGAAATATCTAAAGTGCCTTATATCCTTTCAAATTTAATGAGCTGAATAGCTCATAGGAATCAGGTCTCTGTTGACATTTCTAGTAACTTGTTTTTAACACGGGTTGAAATACTGCAATGGCCTCTCCCGTTGTTTCAATATTTCTCCATATTTTCCTAAGTAAAATCAGATATAATAGATTATGGACCGGAAACAAAAGGGAACAAAATTAAAGAAACAAAATTTAAAGATACCTCAAGTTTCAAACAAAAGAAAAAAAAATAAGGTTTAGGTCTTTGCAAAGTGTCGGCCTGTGTGATTTCCACGTTATGTGATAGGACTACTCATTACTGAAATACCTGTATCCTTCACAATTCTACCCCCACGGGGTTAACTTCTGTTTAACAACCAATTTCATTCCTATTCTCCATGCCGTGACTGTCCTCCGCAGTCATGGTGCTACATCACCCTATGACACAGTTAAGGTAAAAATGCATTCTGGAACAGATTGTTCCCTGCTGTAATTCCTTTGAAGCCAACTCATTTTCGTCAAGGGTGAACTCAGATCACAGTCTTTTAAATTGGACTCCTCAGTATTTATTGAAGGTAATCCAAAGAACAACTTGTTGTTTCAAAAAAATCATCATGAAACTTTTTCAAGTACCACTCTGTACTGTTCCAAGACAGGATTATTTTATTTATACTGTTAGTCTAATCTAAAATGTACAATAGCTTCTGAACTTTCCAAGAGACAATTACCTTTTAAGTACCTGAAATGAAAAGGTCATAGCAAAGATACTCTGAGTGGATTTAATAAACTGATTATAGGTCTGAGTCTCCAGTCCTTAAGCAGGGCTTAACTAGAGTTGCTTATCCCTAGTTTCTCGAAAGCAGAAAAGTTTACAAATATTACTTCATTGGTTGTTAAACCAATTATCCCTACTCTTCTCTCAAGCATAAGAACTTTTTTCCATTCCCTTTAATTTTGCCTTGTGTTGTTCAATGTTTTTGCCCTCTGAACACAAATGTCAGGAACTATTCCAATTTTATTTGAATATGTTATAGTCTGAAGGTTCTTTCTCCATGTTTTAACATGTGTTTAACAAGGCTGGGCAGTTGCATTAGTCTCAGGGATATAGAAAGAGCTAAACTTTTCCAAGTTTCACATCAAATATAATTCCAAGAGAAGAGAAACAATATTTTATGTAATGTTTCCCAAAACTAACTGTGCCACTCTGCTTGAATTGGAAGGGGCAAGTAGGTAATCCCATAAAATCAAAATGTCCACGGTACATTTAATGAACCGTGTAGGTTTCAATGAACCTCTACAAGGAGGCTACAGTCACACGAACTATATCGTATTAACAGATTTCAGATTATTTCTTCACTCACACAGAATATTAAAAATACTGTACAAGTAGTAAAAAAACCCCAAAACTCTACCATGATACTGTCAAAATGATGTATATGGTTAGGGTATTTTTGTCTTCAAAGCCAGATGCTTTATCCACAGTAAGGCAGGAATTTTTATTCTTGGTGCAGCCTCACCTTGAGTGCTGTGTGCAGCTCTGGGGCCCACAATATGAGAAGGATGTGAAGGAACTCAAATGTGTCCACAGGAGAGTAACAAAGCTGGTGAAAGGGCTGGAAGGAATGTCCTGTGAGGAGCAGCTGAGGATTCTAGGTTTCCCTAGTTTGGAGAAGAGGAGGCTGAGGGGTGACCTCGTAGGTCTCTACAGCTTCCCGAGGAGGGGAAGAAGAAGGGGAGGTGCTGAGGTCTCCTCCCTGGGATCCAGTGACAGGAGACATAGGAATGGCTGAAAGCTGCAGCAGAGGAGGTTCAGACTGGACATTAGGAAGCATTTCTTTACTGAGAGGGTGGTCAAACACTGGAACAAGTTTCCTAGAGAGGTGTCAGCGTTTAAGAGATATTTGGACAATGCCCTTAATATGCTTTAACTTTTGGTCAGCCCTGAAGTGGTCAGGTAGTTGGACTAGATGTTTGTTGTCATTTCTACCTGGAACCATTCTATTCTAAATTTTAAAAATCTCAAAACCTCATAGAACAAAACAGCTATTTCCTGCTGATCTACATTCAAAAACAGTTTTTCTATCAGTTAGAGGAGTAGGACTTCAAAGAATAATGAAGTCCTCTCTTCACTCATTAAAATAGTGAGAGATGAACACCTTTTTTTTCCTTGGTCATCTCTCCCAAACCCACTGTCGCATTGTGTCTGCCAAACTTGCCTCTCACTTTCCCGTACTGTTCCCAATGCAGTTTCTCCCAGGAGACTGAGACAACCTTCAGGTTAGTGGGACTGGTAGAGGAGTGGGACACTAAGAGGCAAATTTCCCTTTGCTGTCTCAGCTAATTCTACACTTCTTAGTCACATTGCAAAGAGTGTATCTAATTATTCAGTGTAACCTCAAAAGTGCACACTGTGGATAGGGTAGACATATCCTTCTCTGATACAAAATTGTATGCATCTTAGAAACCTGGCTTTCCTACTAAGGTTACACAAGCAATTAAGTATCGTATTTCTCAACAAGGCTACCACTTCCTATGTAGAAATAAAACATTGAGACTTGATATACATAGCATTATTTGGACATATGCCAAAGTTCCTGTTCCAGCTGGCTAATTGCTGTATGATTTTAGATACTGCAGTGTCCGTTTCTAATTCTGTCACTTGTCTGCCACACAAAAATCACTCACAAGAGCAGAAGCTACAATTAAAACTTCTGCCGTATACAAAGAGTGGCAGGAATGTGAATAACATGCATGTAACAGAACTAGACTAGGTCAGTCTTTGGCCTATGTGTTTCCTGAATTGAATTGTTCTTCAGCAAGGCTTCATTGCATTCCTCCCACAACATCTAAATGTAGTCACCTGTGACACAGAATGATCTCACTCCCCCAGAAAGAGAAAATAAAGGAAGGAATTAATCCACTGCTGTGTTATTAAACAGTTAAAGTTGCTATACACACATGACACTTCTATAAAATCATGAAATCAAGACAATGAAACTGCAAAAAGCTTGACAGTGTCACTGTCTTGTAGCATCATAGATGGCTTGGGTTGGAAGGGACCTTAAAGATCATCTGGTTCCAAACCCCTGCCATAGGCAGGGACACCCTCCATAGACCAGGTTGCCCAAAGCCCCATCCAACCTGGTCTTGAACACTTCCAGGCATGGGGCATCCACATCTTCTCTGGGCAACCTGTTCCAGTGCCTCACTACCCTCTCAGGGAAGAATTTCCTCCTAATGTCTAAATCTATCCTCGTTTAGTTTAAAACCATAGCCCCTTGTCCTTTCAGTATCTACCCAAGTAAAGAGTCCCTCTCTCCATCCTTTTTATAAGACTCCTTTAAGTATTAAAAGGCCACAGTGAGGTCTCCCTGGAGCCTTCCCTTTACCAGGTTGAACATCCCCAGCTCTCTCAGCCTTTCTTCATAGGAGAGGAGCTCCAGCCCTCTGATCATCTTTGTGGCCCTCCTCTGGACTTGCTTTAACAGGTCCACATGTTTCTTGTGCTGGGGACCCCAGAGGGGATGCAGTACTCCAGGTGTCTTTTGTGTCAACAACACCACTCAGCTTGGTGTTGTCTGCAAACTTGCCGAGGGTGCACTTGATACCATCGTCTATTTCATTGATAAAGATATTGAAAAGCACCAGCACCAGGACAGAGCCCTGAGGGACACTGCTCATCACTGGCCTCCACTTGGACATAGAACCATTGACCACTACTCTCTGTGTGCTGCAACTGAGCCAATTCCTTATCCACCACATGGTCCACCCTTCAAATCCATACCTTTCCAATTTGGAGATCAGGATGTTGTGTGGGACTGTGTCAAAAGCTTTACAGAAGTCCAAGTAGATGGCATCAGTCAGTCTTTCCTCGGCAACTGATGCAGTCACTCCATCACAGAAGGTCACCAGATTGGTCAGGCATGATTTGCCCTTGGTGAAGCCATGCTGGCTGTCATGGGTCACCTCCTTGTCTTGTATTGTAATCATTTCACTACATGTTTTTATACTTCTTCCTCTGAGACCCTGTCTTCTAGGAGTTAATTAACTTTATGAAAACATCAAATCTCATTAATTTCTACAGTCTCTGCCTTCATAGCTGAAAGACCATTTCAAATTACTACAGGAGTTTAGCTTAAGAGGTGAAAGTCAGAATGCATATTACTCCAAAAGGTAACGAGATTTTTAGAATGATCTTGTGAGACGTGGATTCAACATTTTCAAATGCTCAAAAGTTGCAACATTACAACTTAAAATATTTATTTGGCTTTCTAGACACAAGCTTAATTTCTCTCTCTTGTGGCTACCAGGTATGAAGAAGTTCCACCCTTTCCTCCTTAAGCACATTAGCTTTCCAGCCGCATTTTACTCCAGACACCAGATTAAGTACCCAGCTTCCTCTCTGTATTTCTTTCAGGGCATTACTACTCCTGAACAGACAATAGACACAGTCAGTGAAGACAGGAAGGCTAAAATCTTTATGTGATTCATGTTTACTCAAGGTAATTATAGCTCTGCTCTTGGAAGAAGGTGGAGGATAGTGTTTATCATCATTACTGAGAGAAGCCCATAGGTTCAGATCCATTGAAAATGTTGGAAAAGCACAGCCATTTTTGAAGAGTTAGAGTAACTATTCCTTCAAAGACAAAGAATTAACATCTCAGTCTCTGCTTAAGAAGGCGTCAGCTGCAGAAAATTGTAGTCTCCTTAAAATCTTTTTGACAAGTGAGCACACCAGAACATGCTACGATTCAACTCTGTAACAACATTTAAATACATACCTTGAGGATGGTTTGTTCTGCTCATTCCAGACTTTTGCCTGAAGATGCCTGTTTTTATCCAAGGATTGCATGCCTAATTGAAATGGCAGTAAAAGTTACATGAGGAAAATGTGACCAAAGGACTCAGTCTTAAGTATGTCACTGGCCTTAATCAATCACAAAGCCTGGAGAAGAAAAAAATCCCAGAGCCAATGGCTCTCCAGATATACAATTAATTGCCTCTTGAAATAGAAGACAGGCACCAAACTGTCTCTGAACAAACGGGTGATGAACAAGCAAAACAAAAACATGCATATGAGAAAACCCTGGGTTTTAAGAGAACTTGAAGTGCTTCTTTTTTTTTCTGTTTTGTCATTCTTTGCTCTGAAAATAATGCACCTCTACAATTCCTGATTTATACAGTCTATATACACTTATGCAATTCTTATTACAAAAAAATAATAATAAAAATTATTAACATCTTCAGAAATCATATTAAAGTTCATATAATGAAATTCTGAATCAGTGGTGCTGGTATCCCATTTCTATACGTACTAATTTTCTGGACTCCTGTTCTGATTCAGCTTTTTGATACTTAGGTAAGCAAAACCAGTGTTGCCCTGCATTTTTTTACTTGGCTAGTTACAAAATAAAACTGGAAAAGCCATAAGAATCTATCACCAATAAATTGTTTGATAAACGTAGAGTAAGACTACCTTAGGTACTCAGGTAGCAACAGGAAAGACTTCAGTGATTGTCATTGGGCTGCCTTCTTACATAGAATTCAGCATTACCATCCAATTTCCCACATTTTCATTTTCACATCTTAAAAAATTAAATAACCTTTTTTTTTAAAAAAAAAAAGAAAGATTATCATCTTTCGTCCCTGGATAAGAGCAGGACAGGAAGTACATCAAAAAGTCATTGATGGGGATAGTTGCTACAGATCAACAAGAACTACAGAAGTCAATGCTTTTGAAAATGAGATCTCAGTATCAGCAGTTCAACAGTTCAGTACCTCAACATAAATGTTAGAAATATTATTTTGGAAGAAATTGTTCATTTTCTTTTTAGATGATCACCATCATCTCAGTACTTTAGCAGAAACGCAGATGGTAATACCCCTCAAGAGATCAATTGTGTTCTTGTTGAAAAAGACTTAAAATAGCAGAAGAGAGATCAACATGAAGAATTGTATGTGCCAAAAGCTAACTTCTAGTACTGTATGATTACTATTTTTCACTAGGCTTAGAAGAGAAAATTTCCATTGTCAAATGGTTTTCATGTCAACCATTACAACTTTTGGAGGTGATAATTAGTCAGCTAACACTACATGAGGAACATAAACTGAACACATAAT
The DNA here is from genome assembly GCA_013399095.1 of Psophia crepitans. Taxonomy (NCBI): domain Eukaryota; kingdom Metazoa; phylum Chordata; class Aves; order Gruiformes; family Psophiidae; genus Psophia; species Psophia crepitans. The sequence goes on along the minus strand of VWZZ01007737.1, from coordinate 83,821 downwards.
CTGTTCTTTTCTAACTAAAATAAGATGAATAACTACTCTTCCATTGCTACAACATTCCAAAGTCAATAAAAGAGAATAGGTTCTGAAAGCTGAGATAAAACAGGAAAAATGGAAGACATCTATCAACAGCAATCTTCTCATTGTAAGTAAAACTAACTTTTGCTAGTTTGAATTCCTTCTGAAAAATTCTGTTCTACCCATGTGGCCCTATTGAGCTCTGTCCTGAATAGGTTCAGCAGATTATTTTGCATAAAAATACCTGCAGTTATCTCATAACCAGCTTCCCAGCATTTAATCAGCAAGAATTTAACCATATGCTTACTATTTTGCCATGATAAAAGTTTTTTCATTAGATCCTATTATGCTTTTTATATTTACTGTACCTACAAAACCCACTAAAATCAGCTTAAATCTCCTTACTGTTCTGAGCTGTCTGCTAAACCTATTTCAGAGGTAATAATTTGCTAGATTTATAGTGAGTATGTTCTAAATTGATCTAATCAGAGTGTCTTGAGAATAAAGGTTGCAAGATCTATTCTGATTAAAACACCCATTTTAGCAATTTATGGGGGGGTTTTTCATGACACAAACTCCTTTGGGGCTGAGGCAGTTTATTGTTTTGCCACAGCTCTGTAACTTGCAGGGGGAGAGGGTACAGTATCAGTTAGTTATCCTTACATTTGTCTTTAGAAATTATTAAAACCACTACAATTTTTGTGGTATTCTAAATATTCCTAATAAGTGTAGAAAATACCATACATTTCACAGCAATATCAGATAGCATATGAAAAAAAAAAGGGGGGGCGGTGGGGAGTGCATGTTAAAGACCTTTACTCTTGTTTTTAAGAAAGAGCTCCCCAAATTACTTGAGAACTGCTAAAGATCAGTTTGGGTTTGGGTGTGGTTTTTTTGGGGGGGTACACCCCCCACTCAGTTTTGGAAACACAGGGGCTTTTTTGTTGTTATTTCAGACTGACAGCTAAACAGACATAATGACATGAGCTCGTGGTATGGCTGAGAGGAGCTATTTGGCAGGGGGTGGATCAGGCAAGAGAAATGTTACTAGATGTGATAGCACTCTGAAATGAATTACCTTCCCAGGATTCCTACGGTGTCTCACTTTGCCAGGGACTTAACTCTGCAAGGTGCTGGGGGCTTTGGAGACTGATTCAGCAAAATACCCTAACATCACATATGTCCTTAAATATGTCTACACAAAATGCCCTAGTATAATATAGCACACACCATTAAACCAGTTTAACCACCAGGAGCTGTCTACAAAAATCATATGGTTGCACATAAGCTCAGTACAGAAAAGCACCAGACTATAAGCTTATGACACATGCCCTAATATTCAGAAATACTCTCTGCAGGAGAAATTAGCCTGAATTCTTTGCCACGCTGCCACTGATAATACCATTACCATGAGATCAAGTATTTCTTCACTGTACTCCAGTTTCCACTATAAGCAAGACACAACATAATATCCCTCATAAAATCAAGTTGGCAAAAAACACAAAACAACAAAAAAATAAGCCCACAAAAAAAACAAACAACAAACACAAACCAACAACAAAAAAACCACAAACCCAAACTAGAGACTTTCATGTTTGCAAACCAAGACTTTGCCTCGACTATCTCCTTAGATTGCAGTGCCACAACCACGCTCATATTCCAGTGCAAGGAGGTCTGCAGGCATGTTAACCATGCCCCTGGGCACTTCAGTATCACTGACCATTAAAATTCAGCAAACTGCACTCAACAGAGAATGAAGATGCCAGTGCAGATACCCAGAATGCTGACAATATAAAGGTTGACTATATACAGAAACTCAAATAAAGCAAAACATTTTGTGGTTTTGGTGTGAACAGCCACATAACAAGGCTATTCTTGCGATTGTGGCTCAGTTGGACATAAGGCTGTTTCTTTTATTCAATAGTCAAAATCCTTAATATCCATTGCTGATGTTTCACCTGCCACCATACAAAAAGATGCTGCCTAAATTAGGGGATATATGTTCACTTGCAAATGGAGAGACAGATTAATTCATTGCATTTAGAGGTTTCAGACATGGCCAGGTTAATAAGTTAGGTATCTGTAGTTAGGCAACTGAAGCTTATGGGGTTTTGAAGAATAGGCAGAACTAGGAAACAATTTCAGTGTTTCTCTTTCTTTCCTTTATCTTCTGTCACAAGCAAACAAATAAAATCCCCTAATTCTTCCCCATGTATTTCACTGAGGAATGGATGAAATGGATCAGACCAAATATAGAGAAAATCTGTTACAGAATATATCACTTTGGCCAGAGAGGAGGCAAGCAAGAGGCTACAGTATGAGACAGTCAAACAGAATCCTGGGATAGGTTCACTCCTAAAGCTTACCAAAGGACATGCAGGGTCTTCATCTCTTGTTGAAAATTGAATGATTTCTTCTCACAAAGCATAAACAGAAATGAAATCTCTAAGGATTTTTACATTTACATTTCCACAATTCTTCAGTAATTACCATTGCAACTCTAAAAGACAGGGCTTTTCAATCATAACTGTATCTGTTCTTTTGTTGGTTGAAGAGATAATGCACCAAACTCTTATACAAGAATTTGCTGTTGGAAAATCTAAACTGTAGTACCAGAGTCTAAGAGCAGCAAAATTGCTGACCATTAGCCATATTGCCAGATTCACAGTCACACCCAAGGTTTGGTGACAAGCTTTCCCTATTACTATATCATCAATACAAGCCTTCAAAATTATCTTTCCATCCACTGACCTGTTAGTCCTCAGAAACAGCAAGGACAAGGAAGAGTTTCTAATCTTCTATTGTTTACATTATTCTCTTTTATTGAAGACTCAGTTGAAAGAACCACTTATTGAGAATCTTAAATGTGTCCCTATAGAAGGAATTCTTTAAATCTCACTGAATTTCTCAGTACTGTATCTTTTTCCCCAGTGAAAAATGTCCTTTAATTGTGCAAGCCTGTAAGGCCTGACTGATTTTAGCACTGGAGCTATGTTTGACTATCCTCATGGTGCATCTGTACTTTAATCCAGAGGTATAATTCCTGTTAACGTGGACGTATATTACCTTGGTATCTACATGAAAGGTCATCTTGAGTTTCACAACGCCAGCAAAATTTGTGAAGAGGCCTTAGTCAAAGAGGCTCGCACAGACCACAGGGCTCCACAGCACTAGCAGGACCACGTTATCTCATTTGAAACCAACCTAGCTATACCTATATGAACTTCAGCTACTCCTTGGAACCTGAGCAGTAATGGGGTATTTGTCCTCAAAATAACCCTCAGGATTGCTGCAATTTTGTGCCTTATTACATTAACTTTTATACAGCACAGTTTAAGCTAGGGAGTATTTTGAAATAAGAACATAAAATAACATTTGAACATTTCTTAATATGCTCTCTGAAGGATGGACTTTACACCAGGTATTAGAGAAGTATTTCTACCAAGGTCTTTAAAGCAGTACTCTGTTTCAAGTATAGGAACGATCTAGCAAGACAATGACATTTCAAATAACGCAAAACATTACCATTGTTATTTCGTTAGATTAATGAACACAGCAATTTCTAATATCAAACTCTTCGCATATACTACAAAGGTTCCATTACTGTTGTTTACACCCAGCCAACATTTTAAAAAAAAAAAAGTCCACATATTACAAGTCTAAATGGGACTAAGTAAGCAAATAGAAAGACACCTCACAACAGTTTATGAACCAGATTTTTAAAAGAGCTCATGCCAGTTTTACTCATCTTTCAAGGTCAATGGTAGCAGATCTCAAGGCAGTCAACACAGGTGTATGTTTTTCAGAATCATAATCTGTTTGCTTATTTTTTTTCTAAAGTATATCTCATAAGAAGCTCTACTAATAAATAACAGCTTGGAGCTGCATTTGCCTCCAGTGAAAACAGTGATCTGAATACTATGGATACACAATGTGTTAGAAATTTGCTTTTATTTCTTTTCACTTAAGAAACATGCTATATTTTAGATGATTGAAGTTCATCTCTACAGTTTACGATTTTTAAAAAACACAAGACAACAGAGAAGAAAGAAAATCCTCTTGGGTGACCTCACACCCTGGTGTATTAACAGTGAACGTACCTATTCCAAGTTAGCAAGAAGTTTGCAAGCACCAGTTTGGAAACAAGCCGACATGCTCCACTTTGAGTAGAAATGAGGCACTAATTGGAACAAATATCACTTTGCTTGAAGAAAAATCATAGGTTATAGTTGCATTACTCTTTTGATTCACCAGTCAGACACACCCTAATGAAAAGTGTGCATTTTAGACCCTGATTGATTTCTGGGTGCTGTGCTGAAAAGAAAGCATAGGAGCATAGTCCACCCACAGCGCACTTAAAGTAATTCAGAACTGACAGGCAATAAAAGAAATATTGTTCTTCTTCTCATTTAGAAGAACAAGAATAGCTGTATGCAATTTTATTTCTGAATTTGATAAGTGAAAAATGACTCATTTTATTAGACAAAGACCATTTAAAATGTTAAAAAAGCCTGCTGCTATAATTTGCATATTTTGAAATTGAAATTGGTTCATCATGGAAAGTTTAAATATAGTATTATGAGACATGTGAAAGCCTATAGATATAAAAAATTGTTTACATCATATTACTTTTCAGTTCTGTGTTACATTAATGGTCATAAAAAGTACAATAAAATATTATGTAGCTGTTCATACGTCATTTGATGTTTTCGAACTATCAAGGTAGGCATGACTGGAAGACTGAAATCAAATTGCTCTGCTTATATGCAGCAACAAAGCAAAAAGGAATGAACTAAAAGGGAGAACCTGTTTTGAATTGCATTTACGAATGGATGTGCCCATCAAAACTGCAGCTGCAAATCAGTTTATCGCACACGTGACTCACAAAGTATATAAACAAATGACCTTGTAGCTCTGTTGCGTTGCTAGTTCTGTGTCACAAATCAGGCAGGTAACGATTTCACAGGTTGAGAGGTTGTACTTAAATGCACATACTGTTCTCTCTCTCTCACATGCACACTCACACACACACTCAGTATACGTTGGTACAGCTGTAAAGCTGTCTTTCCTCTCTCTACCCTTTTCCCATCTGTACCATCAAAAAAGGTGAGTGCTATGAAGGCAAGATATGGTTACACACCCAGGCAGGAAACACTTCAGTCAGGTTGCCTGTGTAGAGGTTAATGCGTATGTAATGTAAAATCTAAAGATAGGTTTAAAAAATCATGTTGACATTAAAAACTCCCAACAGAATTATAACTTTGCTATGTATAGTCAAAACATAAATATCCTCTATTTTGCTAGTTACTTAATTTAAAAAAAAAAAATAATTAAGAGGAATACTGGGGGGAAAAAAAACCCTCTAGTAATCAGAGTAGGAATCAGAAAAGATGATTTAGTATTTAATCCACTAGGCTGGAATTCAGGACACACAGTTCAACCAAGTTCACTGCAGAAGTTTTTGTGTAATTTTAAAACCATCTAATTGGATCTCTCCATAAATCTCTTTTGTCTACAGTTTATTCAGGCTATGAACTCTCTGGGGAAAGAAGCAAGTTTTTTATGTGTATGAACGTTCCACCCAGCTCACGGGGCCTTGCAGTGGCCACACACACCTGAAAAATTAATAACGAGGTTGTATGACCTTTTTCCCCCCCCATCACTCATGCCTGAGAGGAGCCCCCAGCGAATATCTGCAAAGCAAATTGGTTATCCTTCTCCCAAAACCTTCCTTCCTCCAAACGCCTACAAATAAACTCAACCGCGGCTAGAAGTGGTGTGCTCAGAAACCAGTGTCACGCCAACCAGTATCACCTCATGTTTTGTTTTACTTTTCATATTTCCCTTGTGCTTTTAGGAGTGGATATTGTCTCTTTGTCCTGTGTTTTTACACCATCTACAATGAAGAGTCCTGACCCATGACTTGGATTATGGCATTCCTGTGTTACCAAGAAACCCCAATTTCAATACACTGCCCTGATGGCCTGTGGGGAGCCCCCGCTCCTGTCGGCGCCCCCCCCCGGGTAGTGCCCAGCCCGTGCGGCACCCTGACAGTGATTTTGGTGCATTGTTTTCACTCATTTGAAAAATAACAGTACAGTGGAATCCTGTTTAAGCCACCTAGCTTTTATAATTTTATACTGTATAGAAACACAAATTTAGATTTTATGTAAAATTGGGAATAATAAGCTCTGCAGCCAGAAGTCTTGGGCTGCAAACTATTTGATAGCACTATTTCTCTCAATTTTTCTTGGTCTGTGGTCTCTTTAATTCTGTCAAGTCCCTCACTGAAACTTAGCTTAAAGTACAGCTATCTCCACTTCTTATTAGGGTGTGGGAGGGAGGGGGAAATTGTGATCAAAAGTGTTACAATGGTTTTGCATTTATTTTCATTTTATATTTCTTTTTAAGGAAAAATCATTTCAATGCTATTTAACCTAGCTGACAAAAAAAAATTAAAATTAGTGCAGAAGCAGAAGGGGAGAAAATGAGCATGTGTAGAAAGGAGAAAGGTGAATTTGGAAAGAAACAAATTTTTGAACAAGGTCTGAAATTAAATGGATTCATTTTTTTCAAGCAAGCTTACTTCCCCTTTTTCACATTTTGAATCATTATCATGTAATGAATCACTTCCACAGAATGTTAATATCTCACATGGCTTATTTACTTGTTAGGTGATGCAGCATTATAAACTTTTCATTAGGGAAAAAGGAAATTAGTTTTAATACCTTTGTAATGTCAGATCCATTACTTAAATAATGAACTTGTCCCAAATGTTAATACTTTTTTACTTTTTTTTTTAAATTTTTATTTTTATTTGGGAAAAGTTGCATGTATTATACCAGATAAATGGTCTGCAAAAGACTTTGAAGGAAAGAGCAAAACTTCAATTCCCTGAGAGCCAATCCAGCATTTCCTGATGAGATCTTGCTGATCTAAGTAACTTTGGGAACATGCTTGGCCTATCTGAGAAGCTGGAGAATACCTAACGAATCAATGTGAGGTCCAATTTTGAAACGGACCCAGAGTGGCATTTCACGTGTGATCTCTTATGTCCACTTCATGACATAGAAAATACGCAAATTTGTACACTGATACACAGAACGAGACAGAGTGTTGTATCTATCATGCACATGTTAAGGGTTCTGTTCACAAAAATTATCTCCTTATGACATTTACAGAAAGTGCAGCAGATCTGAAAATAGTCACATCCAAATTTGAAGCACAAATGTTTGGTGGTTTAGGTTCTGTCAGTACAAGTTCCCTTTTAAAGGTTGGAAATGGAGAGAGAGGTTGTGATTGGCATCAATTATTTGGGTAGCACAACAAGTAATTCTGATTTTTAATTCCAGTTCAGTAGATGATAACAACATCATGCAAGGATTGCTGGTGGTCAGCAGATAATGAAAGGTACTGTTTACAGAAGCTGAAATATTTAGTTCTGAGCAAGCGATCATTACCTCAAGTTGAGAAGCACTGGAGTAGTCTTTTGCTTTTCATGATAGTCCAGAGAACCACCTTGTGATGTTAGAGATTCAGTTTTACATCAGAGCAGCCCAAGAAGAAAATTGTGCTTTGAGTTACATCAAGAAGAAATCTGAATGGAGATTTCCTACTGCTTAATATGAGGCTAGCTATCAAGGCTCCACTTTTCTCTTTTTCATGTCAGCAAGCTCTGATTTAAGGAAAAAGTCTGAAAAGTTGGAGTGGGAAAAAAAAAAAAGGCACTGCAGAGCAAAGCTTAGAGAAACCCTGAAAGTTATTCTGGAAATGTATAGCCATCTTTGATACTCTGGGTATTTTAATGTTATCAGGGACAGCTCCAGGCACAGATGAAGTCACTAGCTGCCTAAGGCAGGGCATTGCAGAAGGCAGCATGAGAGTCGTGAGTAGTCTGTCTTGTCAGTCTGTGCCAGCTCCCCAACATGCCAGGCTCGCTATTACAGTTGTTGCCAAAAAATCAGGCAGGAGGTCTTTCTTTTGGACAAAATAAACAAACAAAAAACAAATAACAAAAAAAATCTCCCAAAAGTCCACCATATATATATGTGTGTGTGTGTGCACGCGTGTGTATATATGTATATGTATTTCCACTCCTTTCTCATTCTTCACCTTGACAATAGATTTACATCAAAGGAAAAAGCGGAAAGACAAAATATGTGCTATTCCCAGTCAAATACCCAAAAATTTACAAATTACCAGATCCAATTTTGGATATCCAAAATAGAGTCCTAGACTATTATCTGCACTTATCAGTTAGGAAGATGTTAAAATATCTGAGTTGATCACAAAAAAATGGCATTTATATGTCTATGTCCAAGGTACAGGGCATACATAATTCTCTCTTTTCTTTTTTTTTTTTTTTTGTAATAATATAGATAAGATGCTTTTGAACCTCTAAGATCTGTGGAAACCTCTCCATCAAGTGGCATCTCATTTTGGATTAAACTTACCGTTATTAAAGCAAGTTCTGTTAAGCATAAATTGTTCATTATTGACCCAATTATCTAACTGGTGTGTGTACTCACCTGCCCACATGTACTCTGGCAAATGCTATAATTACCCTGATGAATCACAAATGGAATTTTCATTTTACCTTGCAAGTACCGGAAAGCAGTGGCTAGAGCATGACTTGATTATATAAATGCTACCTTATTTCCAGGAATGACGACAGAGCTGGTAAAAAGTGTCATTAAATATAGCTCTAAATGAGCCACTCTGTTCAGCAGATAGAGAGAAAACAAAAATCAGAAAAACACAGTGGAAGAAAATAACAAAAGAAGAAAGACCTGAAAAAAAAAATCACTGATGTAAAAGCTGAAAGACAAAAAACACCTATAAGTTGAAACTAAAAGCCTCTGTAGGAAGGATTTTCAAGTGGGAAGACAGAAAACATCACATAAGGTAATAGTCAAGAGGCAGGAAACATGCAGCTGTGATTCTTCTCTCCCAGTTTTACAATATACTTGAAGCCACTCATTTCCACACAGACTGTACATATGAAACCACTGAAAAGTCCCAGCTATTTCTCCCAGTGTTCACTGTAGTTTAGACTCAGATTACCTCCAGATCCCTTTTCTGAAGGGCACTTAGCTCAAATGCCCTGTGACTGGAGAGTACAAACCTTTTTCTTACAGGTGTGCAATGCCATGCTGAAGTCCAGCCATGTTTTGCTTTCCGACAACTCTACAAATCATGGAAAACAGAAAGTGAGAAGAATGTTAGAACATTTGTAAAGCGATTAAGAGAACGAGACAAGACTGTGCTTGAGTTCTTGTCAGGTAAAAGGTAAAGTCTGACACGTGGCTGAGGTAGGCCCTCCAGTTGAGCCACGAGGTTCAGAAAGGACTCCCTTCCTTTCTAAACTCCTCCTCAGAGAGGAGCCTGGGTGCAGCTAGGTCCAGTCTTAGTCCCAGACTTGGTCAGCGGTTAATGTCCAAAGGGTTCTGCATAGCCACATATCAGAGTCAACACTTGCCTGACAGAGCCCCCAGAGGACTTGCCCTGACACAGTTTCACAAAGCTGAAACTAACAGAAAGTTTATTACAGTGACAGGTACCAAGAGTTCAGAATGGCCTTTGATAAACGCACTCACTGCAGTAGCGCTAACGTATGGCTGTGACCATAACACCAGCGAAATGCTGTCCTGGGTGTTCTCACCAAAAGGCGAAATCACAGCGCTTCCCAACAAGGCGTCCCTGTCTTGGGTGGAGGAGAAGGAGCACAGCCCACTGCCTGCCTCTTCGATCTCGCCTCTCCCTGCCCAGGGGTAACTTCCTCAATACCCTTTATACCCCAGCCTTAGCTGTTCCCTCCATGGAATGATGTTTAACACGATTTGAGTGGAGAGTCAACTACTGTAGTAATATATGTTTAGCATGAACTGCTTTTAGCTCATGATCATATTTAGGGGTGTCAACTTTAATATTAATTTCACAGATAACTAAGTAAAAGGTCTCACTCTGGGCACCATGGCCTTCAAAATCTGTGTGGAGACTGTTCATCTGTTTATTCCGCATTCTCTAGCCAGAACAGGGCCATCTCAACCTTGCAGATCTCCATCCACAATGTTTGTGTAAGAGATAAGCAAACACCTGTGGTTTTAACCTCTTAGATGCAGTTCCCACAGTTCTGCACACTAGGACCTAACAGATAACACCAGTTTTGGTTTACTTCGGCTTTTCTTTTTTGAAGACTTGTTAGAAAATACTTCCTATATTTGCTTAGAAATTGATCAGTGAACTTCCAGCTATAGTAGCTACATCTACATAGAGTGGCATCACGATTTATGAAGGCATCTTTATTCAGAAAATGTTTAAGCAAATACTTTATAGAGCATGTGCCTTCTGAAACAGCTACTGATGATCACGAAACTTCTAATTGACCTGAGGGTCATTAGGCTACCAATCTTTTTCTTTTTTTTTTTTTTTCAGTTAAATTCATTCTTCTAATTATAAACTTTTAAAATATCTAGAAAAGTAATTTCTATTTTGTTACAGTTTAGATTCTGATCCATTGGACTGAATTTGAGGTTCTGTTTCTCTCTTTTTAAATGTTGATTCTCTCTTTTCAAGTCTTGATTAGACGTTATTAGGAGGTGGGAGAGGTTTGGTTTGTTGTTTTTTTTTATTTCTTTATACATGTAGGGGAAGAAGCTACCATTTTTCCTGGGACAAAATCTGACCTTGATAAGAACACATGAGAACAAATGCAAACTGAGTTTCTAAAATTTAAAAATACTGGAGCAGCAACTAACATGGCTTTGTCAAGAGCAAAGCTTGTTAAACCCATGTAAGTGCCTTTACAGCATGGTAACAGGCCTTACAAACAGAAAAGGTGGTGTAGGTGTTAAACAGCTCAACCTCTGGCACCGTTTGATGTGACATTTTCAAAGCAAGCTAGAGCAAATTGCTCTTAGGTGAGTACAAAAGAAAGAAAAAAAATTACTTACAGAACAACAGTAGTTCACAGTAAAACTGTGATGAAGGATGTATTAGGTTACAGTGGTCTTTCCAGGATCTGGTACTATTTGGTACTGTCAGCAGACTATGGTAAAGATAATAGACCTATGAGATTGGAGAAATATGTTAAATTGGAACAGATTGAAAATACACTAAGGAAAAGATTATAACTCCAAACAAATTAGAAAAATAACTTAAAACAGAGGAAAAGGAAAATCATTAAAGATACATGCTTTTGGGAATAAACTAACTTGCACAAATAGAGAATGGCAAAACTGGCATTAGAATTTAGCGCATAGTGAATCAGGACCAGAATGCAGTGCTGTAATAAACTGCCAAACACCATGTAGAATGCATAGACAGGAGCACGCATACAGACAAGTAATACATATTCTTCAGTCCATACTGTTAAGTCTATCTAAATGAAGACATACATTACATATTTCCATTTTGGCTGTGCTAGGTTATCAAAGCAGGACACCCCCCTAGTCAGTACAGGCAAGGACCAAGTTCAGTCATTTTCATTGAATTGGATATCCACAGAGAAAAAAAAGAAAAAAAGAAAAAAGGCTTCTCCAACCCCTTTCTATGTTACACCTTTGGTTTATGCAATTTGGAGGTTAAAACATTATGTTCCTAAATTAATCATTTTAGATGGGATTTCAAATGGAATCTTGAACCATACTGACTTTTTCCCTATGAATGTGGCATAGGTAAAATACGAAACTGGTATCACAGAATCATAGAATCATTAAGGTTGGAAGAGACCTCAAGGATCATCCAGTCCAACCATCCCCCCACCACCTATTAACCACTAAATCATGTCCCTAAGTACCACATCCAACCTTTCTTTAAACACCCGCAGAGATGGTGACTCCACCACCTCCCTGGGCAACCCGTTCCAATGCCCAACCGCCCTTTCTGAGAAGAAATTTCTCCTCATCTCCAACCTGAACCTCCCCAGCCACAACTTGCAGCTGTTCCTACTTGTCCTGTCACTAGTTATCTGCGAGAAGAGGCTGACCCTCAGCTCACCACAACTCTCTTTCAGGTAGTTGTAGAGGACAATAAGGTCTCCCCTGAGCCTCCTCTTCTCCAGACTAAACAGTCCCAGTTCCTTCAGCCGCTCCTCATAAGACTTGTGCTCCAGACCCTTCACCAGTTTTGTTGCTCTTCTCTGGACACGCTCCAGGGCCTCGATGTCTTTCTTGTGGTGAGGGGCCCAAAACAAGGTATGAAGAACTCTGTATTATTGCAGTACTTTATTCTACATCAAGAAAATAATTTAGGCCTTAACTGTAATATAAACTTGTCAAAGTCTTTACCCACTAACAATGATCTGCTTAAAATCAATTATGAACCTTCATATCCAGGCTGAGATTTACTCAAGAAGGACGTAGTCTGCTTTGGAAAACACATATGATTATGCCTGCGTATTTGAAGATATTTCCACAAATATATAAAATTGTATACCTTTCCTTCCTCTGCTAAAAATATCTCTTAAAAACTGATATGTACTACGTTGGGATTCTTCCCGTCCTACTCTACAATTATGTATTCTTCAGTTGTGGTAAGGTCAGATTTCTGTAAGGAAAACAGTTTTGATTATATGCATTAGAAAAACCCAACACTTGCTAAATGCAAAACAGACCTAAATCTCAACAGTCTCTTGTACTTTATGAACAAGAGGAGAAAAAACATTCTTCATGGTTGATTAAAAATATTTATCCACAAAGTATAACAAAAAAGATCAACTAAATGATAAAAAGGTAGTTTAATCGGATTTCTATTCAACAGTGACAACAATACATATAAAAATAAAAATCTGAAACTAATTACACTTAAAATACAGCCAAACGTTCTATTTTTCTGTCATAATCTGGAGAGTTTTTCCTTACAGTCAAAACCAGTGAAACATTTTGTCATCATCTGATGTTAATTAATGGCTTTGTATTGACCTCAGCGAGCACAGATGTTTTGCAAGGTGCATTCTGTTATAAGCTATTGATAGTCTAAACACTTCATAGTAACTAGCTCTGTCTCTCTCCTCCTTGCACTTCTCATGCCCTGAACTAATTAAAACTAGGAATGATTACTCATAATTTAATGAGAAAGACAATAATCTTCACCATTACTGAAATTGTTTTGACTTGGTACAACACCTATGTTTTCCAAGCTAATTTGTAAAAGAAACAATAGAGAGCACTAGATGTAAGCAAGGTTAAAATGTGAAATCCAGAGTGGAAACAACTGGTGAAGATGCAGTCATTGATGGGACTGCAGAGTGGCAGGGGGAAGTCGCAATGAACTTATTAATTAGGCAGTGCTATTAATTTAACAGCTTAGAAAAAGCAACGTTTTGTTGAATCAAGATACTATTTTATTGGTAATATGAAAGCAGACATTTGAACAGGCAGAGAGCTTCGTGGCATTCCTGTCACTCAGAAGTACATTATGAAATATTCCTGTTTGCATACAGTCTCATCAACAGCCCCCGCTCTAAACCTAGGCTGTCGTACATGGGCGTGCATGGCCATCTATTTGGAGAAAAGAAGTCTATGTTTTAGAAAGCCAAGAGGTTAACACTCGGTCTCATGTTCTGTGTCTGTGACAAATTAAAAAGCTTCAACGAGTTTAAGTCGATGGACTTTTAAAGCAAGCTGAAAATCACACAAGACCCTCCAGCAGTCGATAGCCTCACAGCCTTGACACTGCCTGAAGAACTGGGTCTTATGATTTGTGGTGCACAACATGCCTAGCAAAAGTATCTGGGCTCCACTTTAGTGGGAACAGAACAATTATAATCTCATCATAGTTAATCACTGCTTTCTGTCAATTAAAGCCATCAAATTTGACATGCTTTTATAACCGTCCAAATTTCCAGTCCCTAAAATCTCTGTTGCTGTCCCACAGCAGCTGGGACACACTGATACCAAGTATTCACTGGTGTGGAGAGGCAGAAACAGTTCTGTAGTTGCACTTGGAGATAAATCTGGAAGAGAAGCACTTATACAGCCTCATAATGCTCCTACCAAGGCCACTGACAGCTGTAATCTCACATGTAATCTCATTCTGTCTGTGACCACCTTATCACAGAATGGTTTGGGTTGGAAGGGACCTTAAAGCCCACCTAGTTCCAACCCCGCTGTCATGGGCAGGGACACTCTCCACTAGACCAGGTTGCCCAAAGCCCCATCCAACCTGGCCTTGAACACCTTCCCCACCTTTCTGCCCGTTACAGGTCTTGCAGCACACCTTATGGCGTGACAGGAGTGCATCTCTTCCAATAGAAAGTTTAGCATCTTGCTTAAGACTACTTTTACCAGCAGCATTGACCCACTACTGGTCTTTACCCAGAAGCAGCTGAGAGATGCTTTGATTTTTTGACTTTGCAGTGATAGCAAATAGGTTCGAGCAGGACGATGGTAACCATTCATGGAGGGGACCGCTGCAGCTGTTTCCTGAGGGATTGCAAGCACAATCCTAACTGAACTTTCAGGCTATATCCAGCCTACTAAATTAAAACTGCCAGAAACATGCCAATCCTTGAAGCCAGCTGACAAGGATCAGCCTGCATTTATGCTGGCAAATCTGTTAGCCTCTGACCCAAACAGGCTACACGCTACCAGCTGTTGAGAGTGCGTCCTGATGCATTTTTAACTCTATTTATGCCCAGGTACTGTTTCAGAGTGCTGTGCTCCACTGCCTGGCAACCTTCCTAGGGAATAAATTGCAAGTACAGGTGTAGACACAGAATTTTTTTTAATATTGTCAAAATCCAGCTTATGGATGCCTGGGTTGGTGTTCAGACTCTGCTAGACGGGGAGTCCCATTTTCTTTTCCTCACACCATTAAGGTGTCAAAGTGCAAGAGATTTTTGCCAGTTCCTTACATGATAATGTATCATAACATACTATCTTACTGGACAGGATATTTGAATGTACTGCAAGATCATATCTTTTTGGTCCTTTTCATTCTTAAACTCGTAAGACCAAATATCGGAGGAATAAAAAAAAATATCAATTTTTCTTTCAACATCCTAAAATGGTAAATCTTAAGTTTGTTTACTCTTAAGACTGACACTTCAAAATGTCAGATTTTCCTTATATACACTCTTTTCCCCTAGCTCAAGTTTATTTGTATTTTTAAGAAAACTTGGGTCAAGCGGCATCACATAAAGCAAATAAGTCAGATAAACAAAAAAGCAGGTCAAAGGATTAATACTATTTTCCCCTCAGTGGAGCTATAGCAAACCATAGGCACCTGGTGTCAGAGAACTCTCCTGGAATCTAACCAAAGAAGGGCTGAAAATGACACAAACACAGCTACTCAAAAAATGAGAGGTACCGAAAATTTCCAGAGGGACACATTCATGAGTTTTCTAACAGTCAAGTTGATTTTATTTTTTTTCCAAATTATCTTCTGACCCTCAGCTAGAGTGAATCTCTAACGTTCTTGCACTGTGTCTGCGCTTTTTTCACTCTTCAGCTTGTGAACAGCTTACTGAAAACCACCTGCATTTATGCCAACATTGTTTTAAAATGACAGCCAGCTTTGGCAGTCAAGCAGCTGAACCAGATGCTCCAATGCAATTTCTGGAAACTGAAAATAAAAATACAGTAATTCATAATCCTGATAGGGAAGGACAAGCACTAAAAAAACCCCACCTTGTGTGATGTCCGGAGCACACAGAGCAAGAAGACTCCAGGTTTGGAGGAGCTCAGGCACAGCAGCATGGAGCTGAGTGTGCTGGTTTTTTTCTAGTTCTCAAACAAGTCGCTAGGTAGCTGGCAGTCTCCAAGTCAGCTAACGTAAAGCCTGTCTCAGGTATGTATAGATGACACTGGAGCTTTGACACTGTTTTCCACAGAACAAGCATCAGTACATTCTATCATAACTGTGTTTTTCTAAGGAAGACAAATTTTGCATCATAAAGGTTTTTTTGATATTTTTTTTTATTTATAGCTGCACTGCAGCAAAATTAATTGCACTGTTGCACTCACTATGATAACATATTCCTGTGTATGTTAAACAAGATCTTTCACAAGGTACAATTTATTATGCATTTTATTTTGTACACATGCTTTCTGTACCTCAAATACAGCAAAATATCCTATATTGGATAGAAGGCAACTGCTATTGTGTGGTTTGTTTGGTTTTTTCACCTGGACTTTAAATGTTTCATTCCTACCAGGGCAGGGGAAGTCATTGGTACCCTCGATTTTTTTTTGGCTACCAGAAAGGTGCTCAGAAGTTTTGTGATACTAAAGCTGTTCTCCCTGCTCCAAAGAACAAGCCTAGCAAGTTAACTTCATTTTGGAGGAAAAAGTTCGGGAATATTTAAGTGTACCTAGTTTCCTTTATATATCTATGGACTACCCACGGAACTGAAATTGTCATCCTGCTTTAGCCCACTCCACCCAGGGATGTCTACCAAAAAGGAGGCTCAGGAAGACATACTTTCCAACATCTGTACTTAAGCCTGATGAGACAATTAATATTTCTAAATCATCTTTCCCACCAATGCCTCCACCACCACAAAGACACAGTATTTAATTTTCCAGCACTAAAGGGATGGGGTTAGCTTTAACATTTTGAAGCATGGAAGTATTTCCTTTTTAAAAAAAAAAATCACACAGCAATATTCAGCCAAGTATTAAACCATTCTACTACTGTAGATATGCATCTTAGATGAAATCGCCACTGACAAAGTTCTTACCCTACCCACAGGCCCAGGTTTTCACTTGAGCTGCAACAAACTAAATAGAACTCTTCATTATGCAGCATAAATTAGAGAGCTCTAGAGGATGGAAGAAACTCTGCATGTAGCACACAGGTTTGCTCTAGGGAGAGGTGTTAAGTTTTCTTTAACCCAGGATCATATCAATGATCCTGTTTACTGGTGGAGTCCACACATAACTGCATCTGCACGGCTGGAAAGATAATGAACCACACAGCAAGGGAACAGACCTCTGGGAAAAGAGGAATATGTTACAGATGAAAACCAGCTCACCATGGGACTATGCCCTGACACTGGGCTCAGCGTTTTGTATTATTTCCTCCTACTTGCTTTAGAGACAACTTGTTAAAAATAAAACATACGTACAAAAAGATTTATATTTTTTGCAATAAGCGAAAATAAAATGCTATTCCTTCTCTAGACTGCAAAATATTTTAGCATTCACTAAACATTAAACGAGCTCCCACCAGTCAGTGGAAAGTCTTTTAGTAATGCTAATGAGATTCGTATCAAAACCAATAAAGATTCCTGTCATTATCACCTGTTATCACCTTATATTTGAAGAGCACATTCACACAGGTATAATACAAGTATAATTAGCTGCTAGACTTGCTTATGATCAACATCACCTTTAGGGAATGATAAGAAATATGATTTGATTAGCTTCATGGGGTTTTTTCCATCTCTCACCCATTTTTTCTTCCTTTTTTTTCTTTTTGTCATTCATCTAATCAAAGGTATATAATTGAAAATTACATAGAAATGCTAAGATTTCTGCAGAGTGTCATGTTTACCATTGGCCCTGCTGGAAAAGGTTGTTAATTTCACCATGTGTTGCTTCTATCCATTCTCTCAGCAACAGGCAGTGATTTCACCCACTGCTGCCCGCACCTGAATAACCCGCTTTTCAACATCTGAACTTCTGTTGGAGACAGAACAGCAGAATGAGCGATTCTCCCACAGAACTTCAGCGCAGATGTTGCCTCTGCATGTTTGATCTGTGTCCTTAGCATAGTTAGGCAGAAAAGTAAGCATCTAGTAGCAGAAATTCTTGCAAAGGTACTGGCTACCAAAATCAGACCAAATGCTGCAGAAAACTCAGTTTAAATCGTTGCCTCAGCAGTGCAGGGGAGCTGTGTTTTGTGTTTTTTTTAAAATAAAAATGTATCAATTAAAAAGTGCAGGATGATGAACAATGCTGTCAGATACTAGATATTAAACAAGAATTTTTTTCCCCGTCTCTGAGGGCCCCTGGCCATGGCCAACTCACAGTGGGGCAGGGACAGAAGGACCGAGGGACTGCAGTCCTGGGTGATGCACACCGAGGCAGAGGAAAACCAGTAAGAAGGGCAAAGAAACAACAGAAAGTGCTACGCACGGCTCCTGGCCTCTTGCACTGCCTCACCAAAGGGGCTTGGAGACACTGAGCGCAACACCCAGCAGAAGGGGAAGTGAGACCGCCATGGTGGAGAAGAGGTGTTGGAACGAAATTGAGCTGAGGGAAGGGGAGTCCTTTCCCAAGGTGTTTGCTTATTTTCTGTCTCTTATAACCTGAATCAGTGATGAAAAGTTTGTGTTAATTAGCAATAATTAGCAAAGTAAAGTAAAATTCCAAGGTGAACTATTTTTGCTTGCAACAATACAGACATCCTGCCTATACCTATCAGCTAGGTACCAATCCTGTACGGCCTTTGGAGCTAGGCAAGGTTTTGTTGCATTTCATGCCCATTTCCCACGACTACCATTATCAGCTGAGAGGCACCCAACTTCTGTTCACATTCCACTCAAATGAGAAAAAAACCTGAAGTACCAAATTCAGATGTAAAGAGTGGCAGTTTTCCCATCCTGGTGTGGTCAGGTTGCCAGAGCAAGCTCCAGCTGATCCGCCATGCCAGATCTCTGAAATTATGGCTTCTATAGCCTGCCTGTATAGGGAAAAGAAAGTCTCTTCACAATTCTGAAAATGGATACGAACAATAAACTGCCACCTTTAACGTGCTGTTTTGCAGATGAATACAGAATTAAAGCAATACCTATAAATCCTAGACGGCGAAGAAGCTATCCATCTCGCTTCACCAATATTTTAGGATAAGGACAGTTCCACACAATCCTGAAGTCATTAGTGCCACCATACTATGACTTTTATTTTTTTTTTAAATCTCATAACATGGGTTTATGTGTGAATGTTCATTTGTCTGATATATTAGAAAGCCAACATACAAAGCTAATAACAGAAGCCAACTCTCAGAGAACTACGTGAGACAAAATACATCATCGTACCTCTCAGAAACTGCATTTTCACTTGCTTTTCTGTGCTTAGATTTTTGTCATGTGTTTGGATCTAGAAATATGAGATTGTAACTATAATATGAAAACACTGAAAATAGCTGAAACTTGAAAACACTATAGGATTAACTGTCAGTACAAATGAAAACCTGAGAGGTTTATTTTCCTTTCATATATAATTTTGGATTCAGAAATCAACTTGCATAATTTACTAGCACAAGGATCATTAGGGATTTAAAAGTACTGTGTAGCGCAGTTGCACATTTCCTGTGTGTACATTTTGCTCTCAGTCTACAAATAACCCTTAACTGAAATAATACACAGCTGCCTGTCTTGGTTTTACCCCAGCCAGCAGCTGAGCACCACGCAGACATTCGCTCAGTGCCCCTCATCAGAAAGGGGGAGAGAATCGGAAGAGTGAAAGTGAGAAAACTCGTGGGT